>APFE031537376.1:0-49427 GCA_000404065.3 Pinus taeda | reverse complement strand
TGACCTTGTTCCTTTAGGCAGTGAAGCAACACTTTTAGGGACTTAGGATCCCTCAGTTTATGGACATTTATGATTAGGGTTGAAGTGCCCAAAAATGTCTATAACACCCATTAAGTTCCAAGTCAAAACTTTCAAGATGGTTGTTAAGTTGGGGATGCATCTATCAGAAGCACAAAAGCATAGACTAGAGTAGTTGAATGAACTTGATGAAATCAGACAAGAAGTAGTTCAAAGGACTAGTCTAGTTCAACAACAAAGAGCTAAGTGGCATGACAAGTACATCAAGGACAAAAGGTTTCAAGAAGGAGATTGGGCATTGCTATTTGATTCAAAGTTCAAGAATTTTCAAGGTAAATTTCAAACTCATTGGCTTGGGCCAGATGAGATTGAAAAAGTTTTCAGTAATAGAGCAATAAGAATCAGAACCATCGATGAGCATCAAACTCCTCTCCTTGTGAATGGTCATAGGTTGAAGATTTATGAAAATCCAATCTCAAAGGAGGAGTTTATCAATATCTTTCAAAATAATTATGAAATGAAGTTGGTGAAGAAGAATCATTCTTCTCCACCAACTTAGTCTTTGTTCTTTTCATCAATTTAACAAAAAAAAGAAAAAATGTATAAGGTTGAAAACCAATCACTGACTGGCATCCTTATACAGAAAATACAGGGTAAAAATTAGAAGACTCTAACACCCTATATTTTCCAAAAAAAAAGAGTCCTTCATTATATTCATGGTTTATTTCATTCCATTTCATTTTATTTCTGCAAATTTCACTCCATTTCACAACCACATTCCATCAATAAACTTTTCTTCAGTGTTTCTTCATATACACTTTTCATTTCCATTCTTCCATATTTCACCTACACAATCATTTAATATTTTCATTCATTCATCAAGTCATATTTTGTTCATTGTGTTACATTCCATAGTTGTTCTCCGATTCCGCAGCTGTTCTCTAATTCCGCAACTATTCTAGTTCCACAGCTAATCCTATTCTGTAGACAACCTGACTCTGCAGTAATAGTTTGATCATTAGCCAAAAAATAAAAATGAAAAGCCAGATGTAGGTATTGAAGGAGAAATCAACTTTTGAAGACACCCAACACCTAAGGACCTACAAAAGCAAACAATCAAAGGTTAGAAAATGGAGAGGTATGGTTCTAAAGGTGAGAATAAAAACCTATTTCAAATAGCATTATAAAAGCATAAGTTGTATAATTTGAATAATCACTACTCCTTGTCATCATGCGATTTTATTGTTGTCATAAATCCACCATGCCTCTTGATTTAATGCTTAACCGTTTCATGATTTACTCTCCGACTTCAACTCGTGCTTCACTGTACTTCTCTACTCCACCTGTTTAAACGGCTAATTATGTAAACGTAACCCAATTCAATATGGCTCTTTTACACACCGGGTTTTCCTTTTTTTCTTACTCTCGAAGCCTTTTCATAAATGCAAAGCACTCAAACTATTCATTCAGTTTTTGGTTTTGTGCATGAGCAATACTCTGCCTCCACACAGTCTACATGCGCACCAGTCCTTACAGCCTCCACACCGTTCCCATGTATACAGTCTTCCTGCTTCGTATACCCTCCATAATTCATTCTCATATCCATCGATTTTCTCTACATTCCTTGATGGTGTCTGTGTGCTCCGTGGTGGCATCCATCTGAAACTTGAATCTTGCCTCCATAGCATCTGGGTACACTACTCGAGCTCCTCTATCCAGCTCATCCGAAAGCATGTGCATCATTGTCTTCAATGTGGCTGGACCAGGAACATAATTTTGCCTGATGTATGCACTGATGGGCAAGTCTCGGCTAGTGGCAATGTGCATCAACTCGTCAAAGTACAAGTCAAGCTCTAGTCGAACCTATTTCTTTGTCTTCACCTAGGTGAGAGTCCCAAGTGATGGGTTCGCATGTGTGCATGCCACAACATCCATACTCTTGAATACTCGTGCATGGGAAGCTTGTATGCTAGTGATGAATAATGGGAGCTCTTCATAATTACAGATCTGACTCTGGATACGTGCCTTCATCTCTACTGCATTGGCCCTCATCATCTTAGGCAAGTGAAGTGGGGTGCCCTTGTACTTCATTGTCTATGTTTTCATGTCATCAATAGTAGTGTGCAAGTTCATCAATATACATGCTCTTCTAGCACATCGTTGATGCCATCCATTGAGATGGATGAAAACCTTATGCACAGTACGAGACTTGGAGTACAATTCTCGCATAACTATGTCAAGGGACAATACTTCATCTAGTATTGCCTTCTTTACTTCAGCTCAAGCGGACATTGTCACCAAGTCTCCTCCTTGGTTGGTCATTTGTAGTTCCTTTTCCATTCTCTCATTCTCAGCTATTAGAAAGTGAATACTTAAGCTTTTGGATTTGGCATACACTCTAGTTGCATCGGCCAAGGCAGTTGGATGTTTGCGCACATCAGTAAAAATCACTCATTCCTCAACTTGCGTAGGAGATGTATGATCCTCAAGAGTTGACACTCTAAGAGACTGCACAACTCTGTGTTGGGATTCGTCGAATGAGATGTTGTGCATCTCTTCTTCTGGCTGATCACCAAGGATCTCAGTGCCTCCTTGGTCATTCGAGACTTGCTCATCATATGGATGCATTGAAGCAGGTGAATAAACCTCTTTGTGGTGAGGCATAAGGTCGGTGTATTGTTCCAACTCCTGCTACTCCATGTATGTATCCAACTGCTAAGTGCTTGTTTTATCTCATAAGAAAAGTCTTTCCCCTGCGATGATTCACCCTATTTGATTTATGCCAGTTGTTCTAATGAATCAACTACTTGTACGGACACTACTTCATCTAGATGTTTTCACATGTTGCGCCCCCTGCTGTATCTATTGTTGTTGTGCTTCCCTCTCTTATTTGTGCGGCTCCTATTCCTTTCAGAGTTGCTCCCTTAGCTCATGCAACTCCTTCTCTGCTTCTTCCATTCTCTTCTTATCCCTCTGCCTTCATGTGATTTTCTTGTCGCGGTGGTCCCTCTTTGCCTCTATAGCCATAGTTGCTTTCTCTATAAGTAGATCTGCTTGAAACTTGCAGCTTTTCTCCTCCTCCGTGCGATCGACACTCTTCCTCTTATCTTTGTCGCGCACTAGTATGCTTTCCTATACTGCCACTCCGCTACTACTTCTACTACTATTGCAGGTGATCTCCATGATGTTGCTTCATGCTACTTCACTAACCACTACACAGCAAAGTCAACCGGTTCATTGGGTCTGGAGAAACTATATAAATATCTCCATGGGTCATCCTTTGTATAATTACATGCCCCTTGGATCAAGTTTAACTAAACTCTTGTGCAGTGACCCTTCACAATACATTGTTGGTCATACAGATTGTAGGTTCAAAGTCTGAATGGGTACTTCTTCATCAGTTCTACTTCGACATCCACTTGCTTGATACTTTGAATATCATATAACACAATCCACAATGGAAGAGCGGGACAAGGTGCCTTCTTCTTCTAGTGCAGTCTAGATGTCAATCCTACCGAGATGTGATATGATACTTCCCAAATGAAAAGTATGTCCAAGGAAAACTTCGGCAGAACATGCAGAGGCTTCTCTGCATTGAACATACGGATGAAGGCGTCGGACGGTGAGGCATACCAATCAGCAATGCCTATCATTGCCTCCATTTTTTCCTTCGACAAGTAGGGTGGATCCTTTCTGAATATCATCTTCTACACTGGGTGACAAAATGATCGTACAACCATGTGATTACGCCTTTGAAACTGCATTCGAACAAAACCTTGAAATACGTGTTGACAAAAGTCTCTATTGATGACCACGCCCAGTCCAAGCTCGGGAACTCCTGTCAGACACAGACTACATCTAAGATGTAGGCAGACATGTAAATATCTGCATGCATACGTTTGGGTGACTGTCGAGCCTTCGTTACTTGTTCCTTCAGCTGATGAGCCAATATGTCAGACCAGTTACATGGTTTTCCCTCTCTAGCCACTTGGTCCAGTGCGATCACCCAACTCTGTTGGAAGGTTTTTGTGCTTGCTTCGCCATACAGTTGACATGAAAATATGACCAAGTATTGGTATGCCTTCTTCAATATCTTTATCTTGTAGATCTATTTGGGTGTTAACCTAAATTGAGCTAGATCCTTTACCCAGTTGTTCAAAATGTCTATGGGATGAGTTGAATGGAGTCTTCATGATAGTCACGGGTTCAGACATCTAATACATCTCATTGGAATCTCGTTCCCAGAAGGTTGCAAGCTTCGTCCCATTAACACTACTCAAGGTCATTGTCTCAAGATCAGTGTGAGAGACGATCCAGTGTATCATGTCTACGCATGGGAATGAAGGGTATCTGCATGTAATCCGGTACAAGCTAGACTTGTGAATGTTGACGTATACCTGACGATCTTCGAGGCCTTCCTTAAAAGTGCCTGCAAATGTTTCATTGACCTCTTGCCACTTCAGTTTGATGTCCATGTCTAGATACAATTTTGTATCTTCATAGATTGACAGACTAGCGGACATTTGCTTAATTGCTGTTCTAGCTACATTTCCATTAGTGTCTTGTGATCCTGTTCTCTTGGAGACCATTGATCTGGTACTGCTAAGAGACAGATGGGCAATTGAAAGATCTAGAGACAAGCAACATGAATGGCAAGAAATCTGTCAGCGAAAGCCAAAGAAAATTCACGGAATGACACAGTGCGTGCCTGGGGAACTAATAGGCAAGATTGTGCAATTTATGTTAGGAGGTTGGGTGACTAACTACCAGAACTGCGCAAAAAGAAGATTGGGTTGTCGGGGAGGCAATACTAGCTACTAGATTTGTGCAATGTGCAATCCATACTAGCTCCTGGCTGTTGGGATTACGTAATGCACAATTTCAACTGGGAGTGACTGCATGCTCAAGGATTGCATTACGCAATTTTCTGGGCCAGTAGTCACTGTCCCTCAGAAATTCACAAAATAGCCCTTGAGGACAGTGCTCAGAAGAAATGCGCATTCATGCAAAATAGTTTCATGCATGCAACAATAGTGAGATAGCAACTAAAATGAAACAAATATAGGACAAGATAGTATACATGTAAATGACAATAAGTGTTTAAAGAAATCAAGCAAACAACACTAACACAAGCAAATACACAAAAAGTTATAGAAATGTTGAAAAAGGAAAGTTGAGGCCACTTACCTGTGAATAGTTGAGTCAGATGTGTCAAAGAGTCCTCGGTGTGTAGTGGGATGTTAAAGCTCCAAGATCAGTGTGAAATAATGAGATATGATGTGACGAATAAATAAATTTTGAGCTTATGATGTGCATGCCACAAATCTAGGAAAAAGCGACACTTAGAGGAAAGTTTCTAAAACAACTTTGCATGTAACCTCTAGCTGCTAAAAATAGCTCCCTCAATCATGGGATGCTTTTTGCATGTTTCCCTTTTTATATTCTAGGAAAAATCAATCCATGCATGCAACTGTAGTTTCCTCGGTCCTGGGTGGAACTAATCAACAAAACTGCTCATGCATGAAGCTGCTCAACTGCTTGAAGGAAATGCACACTAATAATTGGGACCTGGGCTGGCTTCCCAGGAAATTTGTGCAATTTCTGGGTAGAGTAGCTGACTGCTGCCCAGATTTGTGCAAATTTTGTGCTGAGAAGCCCTGCTGGGGAAAATTGCACAATTTTCACTGTGAGTGTTGACTGGCAGAATTGTGGAATTATGGAGCCCATCAGACTGCTAGAGAGGATTGCGCAATTTCTCGAGGAAAGCATAGTTTCCCTCCAAAAATGTGCAATTTCTTGGGGGAGTTTCTTAGCTTATATCTAGACCAAGTTCGGGTGATTAGCCAGTGAGGGGAATGCATCAAGCTGTGATCAATTGGATGCTTTTGTGTATGAAAAACACTGAAGCTTGTGTACTTGATGAAGCAAGACAAGGTGTTGTGAAAAGTTGGTAGGGAGGCTCCAAAATGAAGCTTCGGAAAAATTTTGGAGTGTGGTTGTAGCTGCTACAACACTTGGTGACACACTAGTAGAAATCCAACTCTCCGAGTGGACCTTATTTGTGAAAGCAAGTCTAACACCTCCAAAAGTATTATTTAGTTCTAAGCTCATCTTGGTTTCACACTAGCTTGATTCTAAGATGTAGCATCTTCCAATCTCTTGGTCGATTGACACACATTCCAAACCAAGGAAACACAATTGTTTTGATTTGGGTTTAGGGGTATATTGATGCACAAGCAGCATAGTCATCAGAGTCTTACTTTCATCTCTGTTGTTGCTCCGCTGCGAGTAGGCCTGGACATTACCCTGGCGGAGCCACATACAAACACAAGCATGGCTCCTCTGCGAGCGAGCCTGGTTAGTACATCAACGGAGTTACTTGCATCACCTACCTGCACATGAAGCCTTTCTCTTCTTTCACCTTATTCATTTTATTTTGAATTTTGAATTTTTTCACTTCTCATTCTTTTCATTTTTCTTTTTTTCAACTGTGAATACCACTTCTTCATTTCAGAGGCGGAATAGGGATCCCAGCTTATTGAGAGCAGAAGAGGTTGTTCCAGTAGAGAATTAGTTTATTATATCTCTGTTGTTCTTGTTAAGGTTTTCCCCCTCACCTTACTCTACTTGATTGAGCCGACAAGGGTTAACCCAAAAAAAACCGACTAGAGAAGGTTACACTAGTTAGCGTGCAAGCATTGTGTTTTCACCAAGTTTCACCTCGAATAGTATGTATTTTCCTTCGATGCATCATGGACTTAAAGTAACAAGATCTTTATACAGAGGCAAGATGACAGATAACCAAGTAGTGATAGTTGTACAAGCCCTCTTGTACTTCACCCTGCGCATTTCAAGAGTCATACATGGTTTCATATGAAACTAAACTATGAACAAAATAGACGAACTAACAAACAACAAAGCAAATCAAGAGCAGAATCAAAAGCGAAAGCAAAGAATGTAAGAAAACAAGCAAGCAGACAAACCAATAAACAAATCAAGTAAGCAAATAAGCATGCAAGCAAACAATTGAAAGCAAACACTACTCCTACTCCTACACTAACGATGCATGGGACTGATCATGTGAAGTGATATTTCCAATGCAGCCACCGACACATTGTTTGGCCCATGTTGGTGAAGGCTTGGTCTGCGAGCAACACAGTTGTCTGAACTAGCAAGCAAGAAAGATATAACAATGAATACAACTACACTTCATGTTTCAAAGTGCCCACGAGACATAAGTTAGTATAAGTGCATGATGAGCAGTCTGTGGACTTATCATGGTGATGTGTGACACTGCGTGCAACTTTGAAGAATGAGCACACTCTTGGCTATGACATGCAAGAAAACGAAAGAAACAAAGATAACTTCCATCGCGAACGAGTGCTTGAAATGTAATATTCCTGTAGTGCATGAGTGATGGGGTCGTGCAGTTCGAGTGGAGGAAGTATGATTTGTGTGTGAGGTTGATATTGTTGAAAAAAGTGCAACAAGAAATGTTAAATTTAGAATGTGCTAAAAATAGCATGTCTAAAAATAGCATTTTGGCTAGTGAGGTCATTGGCCACATTGGGTGAGAGGTGAAACTGCTAAAAATAGAAAGTTCTAAAAATAGCATTTTTGGGTCCCTTCCTATTTGTAGCAGTCCCTAGTCTATCTAAAGGAAGTAAAATTAATTTTGGTCTTAACAGCAGTTCGAAATATTAATTAATTAATTCAGTTGAGTTAATTAATTAAGGAAATTCGAATTTGAAGTCTTTGTGAGCATACACATGAGTTTCCTCCACTGATTGAGGGAATAAGAATGACTTTTATAATGAGAGAACCAGTTGACTTAGTTCTAACTAGTCAAGTCCAGTTAGATTATTTTAACAAGCTATTAAAATAATAAAATATAGTTTGTTAATGCTTGCATGCATGTGACAACTATTATTTTAGATAATTAAGGATTCACTCATGGATAACTGTTGCATGTCAGTTCTGTCAGAGACCCAGTTGAGATCAGATGTGGGATAGTGTACTATCAGATGCTTAACTATTTCTTGTAAGTAGTTTTTGCATGGTTAAGGAACTAGTGTTCTCAAGGAATACATAGTTGGACCATTGGTTGTTTTTGGTATGTTGGAATTAATAGCATATGCTTTTTCTATTATTTCCTAAGCAAACTACGTAAGGACCATAGGGAAAGCCTATATAAACAGGGTTGGGTGGTTCATGAGACATATCTTCATATCTTCATAGTTCATTGAGAACTGAATAGCTTGAGAGATAATTCTTCTTTTATTGTGAAGAGAATTTCTACTTGATTGATAATACATGGTTGGGGTTTTATGATGGTGCTTTCCCCTAGATATATCTTGTGTTATGTGTGATTAATTCTCTTGATTAGTTATGCAAGTTTCTACTTGATTTTTCTCATGATTTCGATTATGCTTCCGCTTAATGTTTTGTAGAAGTAGAACAAGTATTATGCTTTAGGACATTGCATATATCGGTTTGTTCTACAAGTGAAATTTCTACATGGTATTAGAGCACAGGTGATCAAGCAAGAACAATATACTAGCAGGAGGAATTTGAAGTTTCTTATTCGTGATATAGATGTCAAGTTCTTATCACATCTATTTCATCGATGGCATTCTATGGTTTGAGGCTTGAGTATGCCCTTGATGGCAACTCAAACTATATAGTTTGGAAGGATCGCATGGAGGCAGTTTTAGAAGATAATGGTCTTAAGGATTTCATTGATCAAGAAATCCCTAAGTCTACTGACAAGACTGAGTAGGTGGAATGGAGGAAGTGTGTGACTAGAGCTAGGAGAATTCTCTTGGAGGGAGTGTGAGATCACATTGTATCAAGCCTCCATGGGAAGGAGACTCCGCATGCAATGTGGAAAACATTGAAAGATTTATATTAGAATAGCAGTGATAGAGGAAGCTGGCACTGAAGGAAAAACTTTGAAAGATCAAGTGTCAAAGGGATGAGATGATCTCTATGTATCTGACCAAGTTCATCACATGCAGGGATGAGCTTGCAAGTGTATGGGTCATGACATCAGATGAGGATATGGTGAGTCTAGCACTCGTTGGCCTTCCTAAGGGCCGGCATAGCTACCAGGACTCGGTGAATGGAAGGGAGAAACTACCAGATTGGGAACGACTATGGTCGGATTTGATGCAGGAAGAGATTAGACGGAGCACCAGAGGCAGTTATTCATTCATGCATGATGAGGAGAGTTGTGCCTTAACAAGTAAGGTGAAGAAGGGGAAGGAGAAGATTTCTCTTTCCAAATCCAGTTCTTCCAATGATGGGAAGAAGGTTGACAAGTCAAAATTGCGATGCTTTCATTGTCATGAGGTGGGCCATTATGCTGCAAATTTTCCATGGAGAAAATCCAAGAACGGATCTAGGGAAGGATCTGAAGGTGAGGCACTTGCTTCACAGTTTGAGTTGGATTTCACACTCTTCGCATGCATGGTTTCATCCATGGTGAGAATTGGTTGGTTTCTTGACAGTGGAGCTTCTTTCCACATGACCGGCGACAAGAGTTTGTTCAGTACTTTGGAGGAGAAAGATCTCCAGATACTCATAGCGATGGGTAATGATGAGAAGTATAGTGTCTCAGGTGTAGGCATGGTTATTTTTCGGAGGGAGCATGGATATCGCCTTTCCTTGACCGATGTCAAGTATGTACCACGATTAAAGAAAAACTTGGTGTCGATCGTGATGTTGGAAGACAAAGGCTATGATGTAGTCTTCAGTAAGGGAAAGGTTTTCCTTAGACACATCATCACTAGACAGGTGAAGCAGATTGGTTCACGGGTCAAGAACCTGTATGCTCTTGAGGTTCAAGACGCATGCAAAGCCTTGAGCAACAAGGAAACTGATGGAGACTTGGTGGTTGAGAGGGAGGGTATATTACCTCTCAACATGCAGAGCCAGAAGAAGTCTCAGACGATTGTGGAGGAGTCATGATTGGTGCAGTAGCTTCAGGAGGCTGTGGAGCAGCCACAACAAGGGAAGCTGAGAGGAGATCGAGTAGAGACATCTACTCATGCAGAGACCTCCAATAGGGGGAAACTTCGAGCCAGGTGGGCTGAGGGATCAAATGCAGCCATACCTCCAGGTAGGAGGTGGGGCGATATAGATTGATAGTCCCAAGGAGGAGGGGCAGGATCCTTGAGGTACCCAACCTCTTATATGCGACCTTGCTACAGGAGCCCCGATGTGGAGTAGCAAGAGCTGATTGATTGGGTAGAGACAGATGCGGATGGAGCGGTAGAGAGAGTGACAGTGCAGGGAATCCCAGGACAGCACATAGCTAGCAGGCTGCAACAATGCGAGAGACACAAGTGTTTTGCACAGTGCTAGGTGGCACAGAGAGGTGTGCAATGGTGCGAGATGTATGGAGATGTTGCAGTAGCACAGATGTTAGAGAGGGAGAATTTTTTAGCAACAGGTAGAGCTTCAGCATCAGAGTATGCTCCTAGCCCAACAGAGTGGTTAGTTGGGAGTGTTTTTGTTCCAAGTGTTGTTGGAGCAAGTGGACCGGGTAGATGGGTTGCATGCAAAACATTCCAGAGTTACAGGATCGGGTTCAAGAGAAAGCATTTCTTGCTGAGAGGGAGTGTTGAAAAATGTGCAACAAGAAATGTTAAACTTAGAATGTGCTAAAAATAGACCTGCTAAAAATAGCATGTCTAAAAATAGCAGTTTGGCCAGTGAGGTCATTGGCCACATTGGTTGAGAGGTGAAACTACTAAAAATAGAAAGTTCTAAAAATAGCATTTTTGGGTCCCTTCCTATTTATACCAATCCCTAGTCTATATATAGCAAGTAAAATTAATTTTGGTATTAACAACAATTGGAAATATTAATTAATTAATTCAGTTGAGTTAATTAATTAAGGAAATTTGAATTTGAAGTCTTTGTGAGCATGCACATGAGTTTCCTCCATTGATTAAGGGAATAAGCATGAGTTCTATAATAAGAGAATCAATTGACTTAGTTCTAACTAGTCAAGTCTAGTTAGATTATTTTAACAAGCTGTTAAAATAATAAAATATAGTTTGTTATGCTTGCTGCCATGTGACATCTATTATTTTAGATACTAAGGATTCACTCATGGATAATTGTTGCATGTCAGTTCTGTCAAAAGACCCAATTGAGATCAGATGTGGGATAGTGTACTATCAAATGCTTAACTATTTCTAGTAAGTAGTTTTTGCATGTTTGAGGAACTAGTGCTCTCAGGAATACTAGTTGGTACCATTGGTTGTTTGGTATTTGGAATTAATAGCATATGCTTTTGCTATTATTTCCTAAGAAAACTACGTAAGGACCATAGGGAAAGCCTATATAAACAGGGCTTGGGTGGTTCATGAGACATATCTTCATATCTTCATAGTTCATTGAGAACTGAATAGCTTGAGAGCTGATTCTTCTTGTATTGTGAAGAAGATTTCCACTTGATTAATAATACATGGTTGGGGTTTTATGTTGGTGCTTTCCACTAGATATATCTTGTGTTATGTGTGATTAATTCTCTTGATTAGTTATGCATGTTTCTACTTGACGTTGGTCATGATTTTGATTATGCTTCCGCTTAATGTTTTGTAGAAGTAGAACAAGTATTATGCTTTAGGACATTGCATATATCGATTTGTTCTACAAGTGAAATTTCTACAGATATTCAATGCATGCATATGAGTGATGAGGAGCCTTGGGTGATTGAACAGTTTCTTGATCAGAAGTGAGACTAACCCCAAGAGAGTGAGGGCCTAACATAACCATCAACTCAGGCTGAAGTGCCTCAACTATCTTGGGTTTTTCAACTTGATCATCAGATAGATCATCATAAACTAGTGGCTTTGAAAGATCAACTGTGATAGAGTCATGATCGTGATCAAATATGGGAGTAGATGGATCATGACAACCATGATCAGAAAAATCAATGAGTTCATCTACATCCTCATGGTCTCATGAATCAAACAGAGAGGTATATGAAAAGTGAACACCCATCCTCTGTGCTTTCAGAAAAGACACATGAAATATCAAGTGGATTTTCAATGAATTACTTATCCTCTCCGTTGCCGAATAATGGACCAACATTCGGTGAGTCTTGCAAGTGATCAACAATGGGTGCATCCATGGATGAAGACACACATGTGAAATCATGGATGGAAGGTTCAGCAAAGATGTTAGGAAAGAATGGAGGGAGCTCAGATGAAAGGGAGTCATCCTTCACTGAGAGATGATGCTCAAGCTCCCACTCATACTCTTCATGAATGATAGTACATTTTAGTTGTGCAACACCAACGTCATCATTGGCTTGTTCCTAGTTCACAACAAGTGAAGAGTCTGGAATGGAAGAACACAAGATAGTATCATCTACAGGAACAACTGAGTGTGAAGAGGGAATTCCTGGAACATAATACATATGGGAAATCGAGGGATCCACAACCAACATTGCATGAAAATTGAGTGAAGTGATGTTGGGAGGATGTGCAAGTTGACCAAGTGACTAAGCATTATCCTCAACATCACTCGGTAGTGGTGAAGCTGTTGAATGAGAGGATGGAGGACAGTCAGTCGAGATAGTGGCTGCATCTGCATGATATTGCACAACTCCATTAGTGAATAATGTTGAGCAAGTCTTGATTTCAAGTTTCTTTTTGGGACGGGTAGATTTCCTAAGGCAATACTCAAACTAGTCCCAAAGATAGGCAAATTTCATCTAGTTCCTCAGAGCTTGAAATTGCAAGTCATGGAAGCACTACCAAAAATCCATGATTGATTCATGCAAAGCCTTCCGTTGCCCATAGTTTTTGTTGCTTAGACTATTTATTGCAATTTAGAGTTAGGAATCTCTCTTATATCCTCATACTCTCACAAACTTTCTTGGTACTCATTTACAGGTAGAGAGGACACAGGCATGTGTTTCCGGGAAAACTAATGTCTCTTCAGATCTGCTAGTCCCACTAAGACAGGTAGCTATCTTAGAAGCAAGCAATTCAAAGCAAATTTTGTTTTCCTTTATGGGAGATAGACAAGAGAGAAGCAGAGAGCACTAACCTTAGTCTTTCGCTTGGCTTCTTGCTTGTTTCCTTTCTCCTTTGATAGAGCTTGCCACTCCTTTCTCACTTGTCCCGCTTCAAAGAACACCTATAGAGGCAAAGAAACAAGAAACCATCAAAGCATAGAGATCTATGATACCATAAACAATGTAGAATCAGAAGTACATTAACCATACAAATGCATACACAAATACAAATACACAAGTATATGGAGGAAAACTCAAATAACTTTATTGATATAAGTATAAGAGAGGATTAAAACCCAGCTATCTGATCCAGCGCCATCCTCCCAGCATGAAAGCCCTCTTCACCTCATGAAAAGCTAGATCATGCAACAATATAATGTTCCATAGAGAAACCAATAGCACTTGCTTACAAAATACAAAATTACCACCTCTAGATATCTAGGATGAGGGATCCATATATAGATATTTGCAGGGGGGTGATCAGCTTCTAGGTTTTTGATTAGTGTCATTTCATTGATAGTTCTTGGTTCCACTTGGAGATTTCATGATCTCTTACTCATCCCTGGGTGAATTCAGAGAGGTAAGTGTCATATGAGCAATTTCTAGAAGATTCTTTGGGTTTCCACTTAGCCAACTGCCTCTTCCATTTGTCTACCCTCACCCATTGCACCCTACAGAAGGCCTTTTTAGTATGCATCGCACCCCCCGTGTGTAATAGGTGAGATGCATCGCACTTGGGCCAAAGAGCAGTCCGTATGGGTCAGTTTTGACCAGTTCTGAGTAGTTTTTCAGGTGGAACTTCTGGGAAATGATGTAATCAACTGACCTTGATCCTTTATCATATGAAACAACACTTTTAGGGGTTTAAGAGCCCTTGGTTTATCTACATATGTGATTGGGGTTGCAGTTCCCAAATATGTCTATAATGGTTGCCCCCTAAAGCATGAGGTCGTAAATCTTCTGATGTCAGGTGAAATGCTTTATCATGAGGATCCAAGGTTTTTCAAACTAGAACGTGACTTGTACTAAGATACAATATAATACATTATCTTCATAATACTTTCATGATCTAGCTGAGGCTGGGATTCCCATGCTCGGCTTTATAAATTCATTTTCATGTACATAGGACAAACAATCATCTGCTGTTGCAGAAATCATCCCTAGCTTGGATGATCATCTGTGCAGCTATGGAGTTCATTTGATGTATTTATTTTCCTAAATATATCACAGCTCGAATGGATGAAACTAGATGCGAGATCTTCAAACTCATTCAATCTTCACCCATTGTACAAGTAGATCCAAGTGAAAAGATGTTATGAAGTCGAACATGGAAATACATCGTTTGATTACTAGCCAATGATGTAAGCTATTAATAGCTGCGAGAGGAATCATTGATAATGATAATGACCCTCAAGGTACTACAGTACAATTCATGTGGTGTGAATATGTGATTCGATGTCTAACACCACGCAAAATCTTTCGGTCGAAGGCCATTGATGTAAACCTGTCGCCGGAAGTGAGAAACTTGCCATTGAGGAATGCAAGCTTCCAAGTACTGAAAGGGTTGTTCCTAAGTCAACTTCTTGGATAATGAGTTGATGTCGACAAGAAGTGACCCATTGTAGGAGGGCCTTAATGAATACCACATCTACAACACAAAACGAAGCAAATGATTTTGTGGAGGTGAAAATGATCTGATGATACAAGGTTCAGGAATGGTGGTCATGAAAAATGGAGAGTGAAGGTATTGCAATGGATGAGGCATTAGCTGGGTGGTGAATTCTCTGAGCGACTTCTCTTGAACATATCGGTGACACCGTGATGGATCGGTAGTGTTAACCCCATGGATGGTACAGAGGACCAATGGTGATGGTGAACAGAATAACCCAACCTGACTCAATCATGGTGATGGAGTGAAAGTGTCATGTTCAAGAGCGACCTACTACCAATGAAGCTTTTCAAGTTTTATTCCCTTTTTCCCCAGTCATGGCTGAGTAGTACCTCTTTATTTTTGTCAAGCTTGAGGAGGATAACTTATGCTTGTTCTATAATTTTCCCTTCGAGCAAACCTGTTGTTATGTTTTAGTGAGCCTAGCGACAGTGAAACTCTCTCTTGTCTGAAGGGACAAGTTTTTCGCTATTGTTTTAATGAGTTTAACGACAAAGATAACTCAGTCCTTTTCATGTTTAGAGAGTTTGAAAAGGGACAAAGAGGAAACTCCAGCAGTCCTTTTTCATGGCATAATCCCTTAAGTCCAAAAAGGTATAAAATAATATGAAAGGGATGACTTTTCAATAGTTTTAGCGAGCCGAAAAAGACAAGTGCTTGATCTTTTTGTGGAATGATCCCTCGGGTCCAAAAAGGTTAAAATGTAGAGGAGGGATGGTGCTTCCCTTTAATTTAAAGAGCTAGAAAGGCCAATAGCTCGGCGATCTTTTCATATTTTACGATTCTAAAAAGAGCTTAAAAGAGACTCGTTTTTTAGGAAGGAGTGGTGTTTTCGGGTAGCAACTAGTTCCAGGTAAGTTTGGAACTTCTCAAACACGGCAGTGTAAAGAGGGTGGCTAACAGAATCACTCATCGCAGTTGTTCCTCAAAAGGGTAAACAATCAAGTGGAGGCATATGATTGGGTAGAAGAGTGGTGGTGATGGTAAGAACACGACCGAGGATCAAAAGGCTAATAGCAATGCAATCACAAAGGTTATTTACTAAATGGTCGGTTTATTTTTTAATGAGCTTGAACCTTGTGCCAACATGTTCTCAATGGCAGGTTTATTTTTTAATGAGCTTGAACCTTGTGCCAACATGTGCTCAGTGCTAGGTTTATTTTTTAACGAGCTTGAACTTTGTGGAAACATTGCTCGCATCAGTCGTCCTTAAGGATGTCTCTTATTAGAAGGTTCATTTTTTAGTGAGTTTTCCCCATGCGAAACTTTGCTCAGTTTCCTTTTGTACGCAGGCTAGAAACAACCAACTACGATACTAAGAGTTAATGAACTACTGAGGTTAGGTAGGATAGTTTTCTACAAAACATTTTCTTTACTTTTCCAGGGCCGCCGACAAAGGTGAATGGTGGATCAGACCAATCACCTAACCTAAGCAGTTGAAGTTAGTAAAATACTACGGGGTTAGAGTTACGCTGGTCGCTTTTCACTTGCCTTAAAAAGGTTTGCATGCCCCCAGGTCTAAAGAAATTTAGAGTTTCTAGGTTACCATATGGAAGTCTTTGCATTTAAGCAAGATTGTTTCATCCGCAGAGCATACAAAACACTTCCTTGGCTTTGTCTATCGAAATAGACAAAGTTGAATGGTGTGGGTCGGCACTTCCAATCACATAACCTACAAGGAAATGGTGCTTTGGACCATTCACATAACCTTCGAGGAGATCCTGTTTCGGACTGATTCCGTATCCTATATGGAAATGGTGTTTCAGACCAATCATAGAACCTACGGTGAGGAGATCCTGTTTTGGACTGATCCCATATCCTACACGAAAATTGTGTTTCAGACCAATCATATATCCTACGAGGCAATCTATCTTTTCATCTGGGTTTGCCTGCCGAAGCAGACCAGGGTGCATGCCCCCGGGTTTCGTTACATTCACCGAATCACTCACGGTAATTAGGTGGATGAACTGGAGGTTGAAGAGACATTCCTTGTGTAAAGAGACCATTTAGGGACGGTGTTTGACTCGTAACTGTGTTTGAACCGGGGAATGAAAGCTGGTCAACAAGTTGTACCATTCTGCCTTCATACGGGAAACACATCACCCGAAAGAGTGAAGAAACAATAACTCCCATCCTGTAAATGTAGTCACACCCAAGGAGTAGATTGTAATATAGTGGCATTTGGACTACCATCACGTTCAAATGAACAGTTTTCCTTCTCAAAGTTATAGGAAAATTTGGAAGTATCCCTAATGGTCGACTGGTTCCTTTATTGAAGCCTGACAAATTTTGATTCTCAGGCAGAAGCGATGGAAAACCAAGCGCTTTCCAAGTAGTTGAGGAAAGGATACTCATGGAAGCCCCTTCATCTATGATAGTGCCAGCCATGATCATTCTGTAAGCTTGTACTATGATTTAGAATGGTACATTAGATGGAAGGCGGGGTCTCGCTAGTAGATTCCAGTCAAAGGAAACGGCTAGATTTCTTAGAGCAGGGACCGAATAAATGGCTGGATGAATCTCTTGAAATGGGGAACTTCCCTCCTGTGGTAAAGGAATGGGTAGATTTCCCCCATGTTCATCAGACTCTATGTTAACAAAAATAATTTGAACGGTGTCATTCTCATTCTCTTTGGAGACTGTATCATCTGAAGGTGGACCTTCTGAAGACGAGACTGGATCGACTGCCATCTCGACCTGTTGACTTTGGTCTGGTGTGGACTCAAAGGGTTTATCTTCAATGATAGGCGTTTCGACCGACAACAGAGGTATTTCAGTCAGATTTTCAACTAGCGATGGACTCATCAAGAGTTTCTTGTATCCACTGGGAAGTTGCTTTGGTGAAGCAGGACGGTTATCCAAGACTCTTTTAGCTTCATCTAAAAAAGGACAATGGTGGAGGGCATGATCACCTTCACACAAACTACAAGGAAATTTAGGTCTTCCTTTTTGTCCGTTGACTTCATTTTCACTAGTTGATGGTGTACTCTCAACATGATTGACAGAGGTTGATGACACCGAGTGGTGCAAGTGGGGAGACCAGTCTCTCAAGATCCGTAGGTTGCAAGGACAATCTCGATGATAATGGTCTCCTTTGCAAATTACGTATGGAGATTTTTGTTTGGAAGGTGTGGTGTGCATATATTCACCGGATGATGTATGGTTTCCCCCTTGCGCGGATGGCTTCTTCTTCTTCTCCTCCTTCCCTTTCTTCTTCTTCTCAGTTACTTGGTTTTTAGTATCACTAGTTTCACCAAGCGAAGAGGAAGAAGGAGAGGGAGAAACAAACGAAGTAGAAGGTGAGGGAGTAACTCCAATATCATCTGGTTGCTGATTTGATTGCTGAGGAATTACGGTGTTTTGAATGACAGAGGCCAAGAATAGCCATAGTGGTAGGCCAATTGTGAGTCTTGGAAGGGACAATGTAGCCATATAAGGGGCACCAATATCCCAAGAGGAGAAGGGACTAGGATTTCCCCCAAGGGGAAATCCTTGATTGGTGGACTCCATTAGCTCAACCTAAGATCAACGAAGGAACAGGGATGTTATTCTGAATTAAATGAATTTTATGATGCTTTGACACAACTTGCTTTTTCAATTTTTAAGAGTCGAGAAAAAGCTAAAGATGACTCTAGTTGCCTTTGATTTTTAATGAGCTTGAAGTGACAAGTGCTCACATGGACCTTTTCTTTTAGGGAGTCGAAAAGGAACAAAATTGACTACTCTGGAAGTCTAGATAGAGGGATTACCAAACCAATCGCAAAACTACAATATACACCTTGGTGGTAAATGAAGGATTTAACGTATGGCAGTTAATCTTCCGGAATGTTGTGTTCAATGCATTGTGATCGATAGGGTGGCAGACACAGCTTCCTAAGGATAAAGGGTATCAGCCTATTGTGGTCTCCCAATATATACTTGACAGTATGGGGAGCACAAGTCCATACTGGCACTTGTAATATCAAAGAGGAGAAATCACCCAACCTTCAATGAAAACGATAGTTACCAGGTTTTACGATGCTAAAATACGTCTCTAGCCTAGACTTTTAGATGTTGTGCGTTAGGTTCCAAAGCATTTTTATGTTCATTGAGGTTTATTTTGAAGTTGATCTTTCTTAAGAAGTTTGCCTTTCAAGGTTCACCACGTGATGTAGATATAAAATTCCTAAATATGCAATCTAAAATGAAAAACAGTCGTTTGTTTTCTTTTAGCAATGAAAATCCTAGCTACTAAGGAAAGAAAAGTACGATTCTTTCAACAGAGAGCAAAGAGCACACACTAAATGTACTTTTCTTGAATCATTTTCCGCATGCAGTCTAAATGCAAATGTACATGCATGTATTTTTTTCCTTTTCCTTAATGTGTGAATGCCAAAAAGGAAACTAAGTACAGATCTGAACTATTTTCTTCAAAGCGACTCTTTCACAATTTCTTTTCAAAACAAAAGGAAGACTAAGATGATACTTTCAATTTCGTATGGAAAATTGTTTTCAACACTTCAAAGAATTGACAATTCAAATCAAATACAATGGCAAAAGTACAATCGAATATCTAAAAGAGGAATACTTTACGACACTCTTTTTCTCGACTAAAAATGACAGTTACGACACTTTTGAATCAAAATACGACAGTTCGATTAAGCTACTTTTTGCAAAGGAGGACTGTAAATGATGAAAAATACAAAAAACATTTACAATTCCTTATCAATGGAGGCTGAATAATGTAAAGGAAGAAGGCTTCAATAATGATATACTGATCATAAGCAGCAAAACTATTGAATAGAGTTGAAAACAATGAAGAAAAAACCAAAATCCAGAGAGGGAAAAAGTATCATTCAATCATTGCACCTATCCTTAAGGGAAATAGGGATGCATCTCACCTACAACACACGGGAGGTGCGATGCATCCAGACTGCCAATGAGAGACAGTGCGATGGTCCAGGGACGAGACTGAGCTTGGTTTTCACTCACAATTTGCAGCTAAGTTTAGTGATTTAGGCCAATCTTATGATGGACAGTAAACACAGAGTATAGGAGTATGATCTTATGAGGTTATTAAGCCACCACCAGGGCACTTAGGATGTTTGCAAGTCAGATGTTCAGTTCATAAACCAGCCCGGAGATTGACTGAAGTAGCGTTGATCTACTTTGCAGTTGCATAGAAAAAGCAGTTCGAAGGCTAGCTGGCTTAAATTCAGGCTTCGTCTGTAGTTCATAAAGCAAACAATAATAAAAAACAAACAAACTATTTGTTCCCTAGTGGAGTCACCATTTTGTTTCTGGGAAAACTAGTGTCTGTTCAGATCTGCTAGTCCCACTAAGACGGGTAGCTATCTTAGAAACAAACAATTCAAAGTAACTTGTGTTTTACTTTTTGGGAGATAGATAAGAGAGAAGTAGAGAACACCAACCTTAGTATTTTGCTTGGCTCCTTGCTTGTTTCCTCTCTCCTTTGATAGAGCTTGCCACTCCTTTCTCACTTGTCCCGCTTCAAAGAACACCTGTAGAGGCAAAGCAACAAGAAACCATAAAAGCACAGAGATCTATGATACCATAAACAATGTAGAATCAGAAGTACATTAACCATACAAATGCATACACAAATACAAATACACAATTATATGGAGGAAAACTCAAATAACTTTATTGATAGAAGTAGAATAGAGGATTACAACCCAGTTTTCTGATCCAGCGCCATCCTCCTAGCATGAAATCTCTCTTCACCTCATGAAAAGTTATATCACCCAACAATACAATGTTTCACAGAGAAACCAACAACACTTCCTTACAAAATACAAAATTCTAGCCTTTGGATCTCTAGGATGAGGGATCCATATATAGATATTTGCAGGGGGGCGAGTCAGCTTCTAGGTTTTTGATTAGTGTCATTTCATTGATAGTTCTTGGTTCCACTTGGAGATTTCATGATCTCTTACTCATCCCTGGGCGAATTCAGAAAGGCAAGTGTCATATGAGCAGTTTCTAGAAGATTCTCTGGGTTTCCACTTAGCCAACTACCTTTGCCATTTGTCTACCCTCATCCATCGCACCCTACAGAATGCCTTTTTAGTATGCATCACACCCCCCATGTGTAATAGGTGAGATACATCGCACCTGGGCCAAAGAGCAGTCTGTATGGTCAGTTTTGACCAGTTCTGAGTAGTTTTTCAGGTGGAGCTTCTGGGAAATGATGTAATCAGCTGACCTTGATCCTTTAGGGTATGAAACAACACTTTTAGGGGTTTAAGAGCCCTTGGTTTATCGACATATGTGATTGGGGTTGCAGTGCCCAAATATGTCTATAAAAACATGTTTCCACTCTAGTAATATTATTTTTTCACTAACCCATTCATAGAGTTTTAAGTTATCCTGTAATTCACTTTCTACATGACCCTAACCTCTTAAATTTATTTTCATCATAGGTATGGCTATGGCTTCAGAGAGAGGGTATGCATTCACTTGGGATTTCAGTAAATATTATTTACAACACTTTGACTCTTTCTATATTGACCTATAGGTCGTCCATGTTTCAAACTCTAACTCTCATTTGCCTAGATTGAGACATGTTGCTTTTTCACTAGGGTTTCAAAACTCCATATAGGGTTTCTTTCATTTTGTTATTAACTTGTGAATTCGACCATATAGGGATTTTTTGTGGCTTCTTGTTTACAATCATCTATTTTTAAGAAGTTATTACGGATTGGGGCCTTTTACTATAACGAATTTCCAATTCTCTTTTGGATTCTATAGTGTATATGTTCACTTTACAATTTCTTCTTTGTGTCTCTATGTATCATGAAGTTATACCATATATGGTGAACACAAATATACATAATACTCTTATTATATAGTCGACTTGGTTCTTTGTTCCCACCATGCATTACAACTCTTATGTGAGTTTGAAAATTCATTATTACTCATTTTCGAGAAGTAATCACTAGTGGACTTGAGTTATGTATCCTAATTTTTTCTAACTCAAGTTTAAAGTTTGGTACCACACTTGTCCTTATTTTATTGTTAGAGTCCTTACATTTTTATCATAGGTTTTTCTCTTCATCTTGCATTAACATCCTATTGTGTTGGTGCAATTCATGTCAACCCTTTATGTTCTATACATGCTAGCTATCAATATATTTCCTAATTTTTCTATATGATTGTTGAACCAACAAAGCTCAAGGACTAGCTTCTCTTGATGCCAGCTTTGTTCCAGTATTGTGTTGTAATCTTGTAGTTATTAAATTGTCCATTTTTATATAAGGGAGACCTTAATTTTGATATGGATAATTTGTCCTATTTTACATACTATTAGTACCATCTCACTTAAGCTTTGGTAATGTACTTATTCTATTGCCATATTATCCACATACTAGTCCTCTCGGTAAATCACTATCTTTTATTTTATTTCATTTTTTTTAGTTTCTTTCCATGCTTTGAATTCATGTCTCTTATACAATCATGTCCAAAATATCATCTAATCCATATAGAACATAAGGTTACTAGGGCCTAAATTTACTATTCTCAGCTTAAAATTTAAAAGAATATACTTATATGATTCTAAACTCACACCTAGGCTAAAAATACTAAGGTATTTTATTGGAATCCAAGTTTTATACCATGTTTCCCTACCCCATATGTAATTCATTCATAATAATTTATACATAATTCCTTAAGAATATGATATTGCTTGAATTATTTAGAATAACATATTGAGAGTTCATTTTAATTTTTCTCTCCAAATAGCAGAACTACAAAATTACCAGTACTCCTTTAATAGTATAACATCTCAGGGTGTTGTAACAAATCATATTTATTCATTTAAATATGTCTACTTCAATAAACATTCCTCCATTATTAGATGGAATCTACTTAATTGTTAAATTTATAGCTAACTCGTCCTTTTAGCTAGACCCATATAGAGAAACAAATATTTACTTAATAAATAAGAGCAACATGCAAATTTGTGGCTACATTTGCTTATATTTGTTAAACATATACTCCAGTAATTCACTTTTATCTCTTTCAAACTATAGGAGGGTTTTTTTATTAGTAGTTAATCTAGTGGAAACAAAGATTATAAATTTAGATAGATAAATAAACTTATATATATAATATCATTCATTCAGTGTATGCATGCATTCACTTCCTTCAATACAAATAGTTTTTTTTCTCTGTCATGGACATCTATTCGTATAAAATTACGATAGTGACATGTCCTATTTGAATTATATCAGAAAATAATATGCAGATACATAACTCATACATGCATGCAAAACTAAAATAAGTATTTATGTCTAATCTATATTGTTACTCCAATCATAACCCTCATAAAACAAAAATTCTTGTAACAATTTAATATACGCATGCAACCAATACTTTTGCAATTAATTTCATACATTCTACCTTCCATCTACATTCTACAATTAATAAAATCCAATAGAAACACATAAGATAGAACAAAAATTTCACATAATCGTAAGAAACTGCTTGGGAAATATCTAGGAGCATAACATGTTCCACCCAACCATGAACTATCTCCAATTGTTTCCCTTCAGTTAAGACCTTCTTGCCAATAGGAATCAACAACCTCATTGATTCCTGTGTGGTTTATTTTACATATTTCTTCCCACTAGAGTTTTTTAGGAGTTTCCTTCTTTTATGTTTTCTAACCTTTTTCCTAGGCCTTTTTGTTTTAGTTTTTCTAAAAAAGATGTTTTTTCTTTTTTCTTTAAAGCATGTTTTATTCTCCCACGGGGTTTTATTCCACCCTGCTTAGTATTTCTCTCCCACTAAGTGATTAACATAAATTTTCTCTCCCATTATGTTAATTTAATTTATTTTATTTTTCTCCAAGGGATTTTTAGGAGACTTTTTAGGGAAGGTGCATCATGTGGACTTGACCACCACAACTTTCTCTAAGTTCACTAGAAGTCTTCTAAACTCTAGTGCTCTTTCTTGTATCTTTCCAAGCATTTTGTTGATTAACTCAATAATAATAATATAACTACATCATGACCTAAGTCTTATCATGGATTTCCTCACCATTAAATCCAATAATAGTTGAGTGTCTAAAAATTGTAATTGTCTAAAAGGGAAAGCCATAGGGTTGTTACAATCACATTTTAGTAACTTCATTCAAAAAGTGTCAAATACATGTGTCATCATCCCATAAAATACTCATTAACTATTCACATCATCACACCATAATCCTAAATGTTTCTTATTATTTTAAAAATAGGAAATTGTCCTCGAAAGAAAAAATAAATTCAAGGTAGGTGATTAGAAGACCACTCAATGCATGTAAGTAGGAAGTGTGAATCAAGAACAAGGTATGTGTGCTTTAGAAAACAATTCATAATCACAAGAAATTATTATAAGGAGTTTAAAATATTCTTTAGAGATATGAGTCAAAACTTGGAGGATTCATTAGACAATTGGGGTAATGAATTAGGCCCGCAATATTAAAATAATAAAAAAATCAGATTTCTAACCATAAACCTATAACTTCAAATGAAAGAAAATAAGCTCAAGTGACAAGAAAAAGGAAACAATTTCAAAATATAATGGAGGCTCCACTTACTTTTACAAAGAATTCAAGCATACTTTTTCTGATCTCAACACCTTACTCAACCAAACATCCCAAATCACTAGCTCTCTTTCTCCTTAAGTGTAACCAACCTAAAGAGTTAATCCCCTTCAATACATTGCAGTATTTTGAGCTATCGTATGTTTATCCTATACTCCAGCATAGATAGAAAAATAAGTTTCAATGTTGGGATCTCTTAGGACTCCCCATCAAAAATTTGACAACATACTTATATGAAGCTATTTTCATCCTTTAGCTATAGGCTTTTCTCTCTTCCTTGAAGCTCATTCTAGCTTCCTTTGATGTTTAGAGTGAAACATTGATGGATGGAAAACTCACAAAAATATGGAATAAGTATGCATAGCTCGACCTAGCCACTTGTCACTCTAGGAAGCCCTTCCCCAACCAAATTGGAACACATTTCAAGGTTGATATGTGGAACACATTTCAAGGTTGATATGTTCTTATGATAAAATATTATTATTTCCAATCTTTGGGCCCTTTGCACCCCCTTAGGCCCCTCGCATTCCTCTCTTGTGGAGTCATATCACGTGACCATTTTACTCATCTTTGTCTCATAGCCAATGATATATCTTTTTTATTAATAAGTTGCCCATATGTCATTTATGTTTCTTAGACTTCAATCATACCTTTTGGATCACAACCTAAATCACATATTTATATTACATTAAATTCATAGGGATCAAAATTGAGGTGTTACAATGTCAAAAGTTCAACCATTAAAACAATAGAATGGATATGCTAAGATGTGAAACCTCAATTAGTAATTAGAATAAGTTGGTGGACTCCAATATCCTAGTAGGTTAAATGCTTAAGTGCATATCTTATGGTTTCTCACTTATTTCTATAATTTACATCATGTCACCACTTATGTTCGTAAATTATGATGCATGTGCCTTATGGTGCATCATTTATCTATGTTTCTTATGTGCACGACCTGTTATCATCTCTTATGGTGCATGATTTAGTCACACCTAACCCACGTATTTCCAACCCATTTTAAGTTTGCATGCACATAAGTGACACTCATAACATGGTGCACTTAAGTTCATTTGTTATGATGCATGAGTAGTTTACATCTAATCCACTTACAATATGACTCACAACCAACATATTTAAATATGCATACACATAATTGACACTCCTAGCATACTCATGGAAGCATATAGATTGAACATGTATCATTTATCATGCACGCATACTCATGGAAGCATATAGATTGAACATGTATCATTTATCATGCACGCGATTTATTGTATATATCTTAAGCATGTCATTTTAATGCATCACTATAGTGTATCACTAGTTATGTTTGTTTCTTATGGTACATTGGTGTTCTATGTGGTGCATTAGTGTATCACATCACTTGTGGTGCATTAGTGTGCTTTTTTTGTGTATTATTTAGTGTTTATCACTTACGTCCATTAATTAGGGTGGCATTCTTATTTGAATCTCTTAATCACATTTCATAAATATGTCACATATGCTGCATGAGACACATTTGTGAATCTCATGCACATTATTAGTGAAGCATATGTGAATCACACCGAACCCATGTATATAAAAAAAATTCCTATAACCCACATCCAAGTGCATGTACATATGAATAAATAATATTGATTTAGTTAAGATTTTTTTTAAATTAAAAACTCTATTATAAACTTGAAAGAGAAACATTAAAGTATATTGGTGTCTATCCTAGTTTACCACACAGGAAACTAGGCCAATGATAGAGCCACAACTTTTGTAGTGTCCACAGAGACTTTTTCAAAGTTCTATAAAACAACAAAAAAATTGTACTTAAGGCTTATACCACCTGAGCTACATTTTGGCTTAAAAAAAAAAAAACATAAACAGCTAAAGAAATTGTATTGATAAGAACCCATCATTTGGACTTGGAATAATTTGAGACGTCCACAACCATTGGCTCTTTTCTGCTTTCAAGAGAGAATCAAGAGGCTGATGGAATTCCCAAATGAATTTCATTGCAACCTCACCTATTATCCATGTTCTTCAAAGTAAGTTGTAGCTCATTCAACATTAGGATAATTTTCTCCTTGGTGTCATTTTGGTCAAGTATGACTCACAAAAATAGGAGTTTGAAATCCCCATATATATCAACAACTTGCATGTATTTACTACAATTCCCCTTGTTGTGCCCTATATGAGACACCCAATCAAAAATCTCCATCAACACCTTAGAGTTTGTCAAGCATTCTCTTTCCCCTGCAAATTTAAAGTCCACCTAGGTTATTTCTTATTAGATTTCCTAAGGAGTGTTGGCCTAATACCTTTATGTTGAGCTTCGATTAGGCCTAAGAGCGTCCCAGTTCCTAGAAATATGTAGTCCCCGCCTAATATTGTAAAGCTGGAATTGCATTGCAAACTAAAACTCATAAAAGGACTATTCACCTATGAGGGACACAGATCCAAAATTGACCAAAGAGAAGGAAAGAACAAGTCAAGATGAATCCAAACTAGGGAAGCATGAATAGTGAAAAGATGGTTCCTACGATAGAGAGAAGTATCTTTCTAGAAACAATCAAGGGAGAGGATCCACAACACAACTTCTAGCTTCATAAACCTAGATAAGCTAGAATTTGGAGAAGTGACCAAAGAAAATTCTAGTTGAGAGTGAGTAGAGAAAAGGAAACAAATCCCAAAGGATGTGGAGATGAAAGAGGCAAACCATAAAAAAAAAGTTTAGAATAATGAGATTTAAGGCAATCCTAGAGAGCACAACCTAAAGAGTGAGCTAAATGGAGAGGCAACAATCCATGAATATTGATAATGGGCCACCCTTTTGGCCTATATACTCATAGAATGTTGTGCTTATGTGATAAAATCACGAGCTACACAACATGAATATCCATCCCCACAAGAAATGGCTATAATGCATTGCATGGTTGGTGAGGACAAGATGCACGAGTAGTTGCAAACACTAAAATATGCAAATAATTAAGATGGTAATGTTCCACTCATTCATTATCAATAAATGGATGAGAAGACTAGCATTAATCGGCCCCACAACCTAAATATTTAAGATGGTAATGGTCCACTCATTCATTATCAATAAATGGATGAGAAGACTAGCATTAATCGGCCCCACAACCTAAATCGATTACACAAAGCCATGCAAGGGCACTTATATATTGATGATGTTTTCGGAAGGGTATATGGCCATGTCCTTAGCTCTAAATACTTTGTGGATGGTGGTCATTTGCACCCTCACCTAGCACAACTCTCACAACCCATCCAAGGGACTTTTTATAGTTACCTTAGTTAAGAAAAAAATAGGAAAAAAAATATGTTTGTAACAATACCTATTATTTAATTCTTCTATGTAAGATACATATGCATTTAGGGCAATTAGGATATGCATTTAAGGCAATTGGGATATGGAAAAAAACATTTCATTGTTTTCATGTTGTAGGAATTTTGAAAGAGTTTTTAAGAATAGAACTTTTACCTTTAATAGGGATAAAGAATAGGTGTATTATCAAATAGAGTATAGCAATTTATAAAATTTAACAATAAAATGTGGTAAGAAGAAAATATAGATAGAATATTTTCAATTAATTTCAATTTTTGAATTCTATTAAATTGTTCTAATGATTTTTTAATATGGTTTCATAAAATAATAATAAGAAATTTAGCATATATTAATTAATATCAATTAATTAACGATATCAATTTAAAAACAAGACGGATAGCAGCGTGGTTGCTAGTCCCTGCCCAAAGAAAAAAGAAACCTTTGTAGCGGCATTCAGACATTCGTGGAATTGAACACTCCGTGGCGGTCATTCAAACAAACCACCTGCATGCATTACACGTGCCCGTCCGGAGTATTGGTGTACGTATCCACCCCGAAGAGCCCTATAGCCCGCAGAAGGTAGACCTGCTGCTGGTTACCGTAGCGACTTATGTGACCCACTTACGACCAAACTTGTTCTTATTCTGAGCCTGAGCAGCCTACCGATCCGAACAATGAGACACCTTACTCTTAGCCTTTCGAGCCTTTGCCTCACGATTCAGAGAATACTTACGATTCGTAGAGTTCTGATGATCCGGAGAAGATGCCGGATAGGCCAAAGGTTCAGGTTAACGTAAATAGGTACCACTGTTCTCACGATGAATCTACTTGCTTCAAATGGAGATGTTGTAGCAGACTGTACCGGTTTTTGAGAAAAGGGATATGTTGTAGTAGGCTGTACCGGTTTTTGAGATCCAGTTTGCTCATGAAGTCGATGTTACCAAACCCTTGTGCAGCCTTCTTGTAGCCAAGAAAAGCTTCATTAAGGCAGGGTGGATCATTTCTATGGTTAACGTCAGCCTTTCAGTAATAGCCTGTTGTTGTTATCAAACTGATAAAGAGCAAAAGTCCGAGTCTTTTCTGTGCTGGATAGAGACAAAAACAGGCCGAGTTTCCCTAAAGCAATCACTGCATGTCTTGGACTGTTTTTCGGAGAAATATTGAGGCAGATTAATGAGGATTCCTGTAGCCGCAAATCACAGCCTGAGGAAGGTCTCTGAAGTTCGTTGATTAGTCTGAGGTTGGGCGGAATTAGCAGCCTGAAGTAGTCCAAGGAATCCTGGCAAAGTCGACATTCCTAAAGCAAGTTTGGTGTAGACCCGAAGGCAGGATTACGAAGTAAATGGAAGGTGTCCACAGGTCTTTGGAACTAGGCGCAGCATCCTGTAGCAGATATAGTTTTGAGGATATTCATACTTAGTTTTCTGATCAGAATCTACAAGAATACTTGCTGTGCTCAGGTGGAATCAGATCGTTAGTATATAAACATTGGTTATTTCTGTCGTACTTGGGACTCTCTATTTGTTAAATTTCATTACATCAACAGTGTCATGGTTGTTGACTAATGTAATCATACTTAATGTGGATCATATCTTATTATGCTATTGAATGAGTTCATGTTTTATTTATTGAATGAGTGAAAGAAATTTCATTGAAAACCCTATATACCTGAAAACCTAGGTCAAGAATGATTCCTGCAATATGTTGGCATATGACCACATATCCAATTTGTTACTGAATTTCTCTAGTGTTAATTGCAGATCATCTTTACAGCATAGCAGAGAAAGGGTTTAGTACAGAAGGTGATTCTGTTGAGTACTTGTTTAACAACGGAAGGCAATTTACTAGAGTCTTGCCATTGCCAAGTGAAGGAGGTAGGGTATCTTATATCTAGCCATATCAAAATCTGTATAGGAGAGAAGGGATATCCCATTGTCCAAAGGCGGTGCATTGCATCTGGCTGAACTAGTGTCAGTGGGTCATTATGGCTATTCCTACTGAGCAATTCCTTCACGAGTATTTGGTTAAGGTACTAATTATTTTGCTTTTGGAACATATTAGGCACTCTGTGTAAATTTCAAGTAAATGTAAACGCTTTGTATAAGACTCTGGAAAGCATGCAAACCAAAGAGAAAGTAGTAAAGGTTAAGTTATGATATGGTTTTGAGTGGACGAGTTATGTCCTGTCCATACAAAGTATGTGGAATTAGATTAGAATAGATTCAAATTACTGGTTTTCTCCTGTTCCCTATTTGAATGGTTCGTTCCGAATTAGTTTAATTATGTTGTAGGGATAAAGAAAACTAATTGAGAATAGGGCATTACTGGCTGGCAGACCAATCCATGCCCACCTCCATCAGAGCGGATTAACGCACTCTGTCTCAAATTACAATACAAGCGGCCAATACCCGGGCATGGTGCACTCCATAGCCATTTGGGCACTATTAGAGATGAAATCATTGTGTAGTTATCGTATTTATTGTATGTTTGGATGATAACAATATCTGGTATTTCATATAATAACCAGCGTATTCATTTCTAAGGAAGTGTAAACATTTTCATGTCAATATCCAATTTATTGAGAGCTGTAAAGTTTTTAATAAATGCTTCTGGGAATTTACTTGAATTTATGAATTCAACTTAGTAAGTGCAAATCTCATTAACAAGTTAGTATCAACCCAGTGAAGTGCAAAGTTTATTAACAAGTTAAGATCAACCCAATGATGACGCAGAAATGGGCAGGTGTGTTGCCCGGGCATGATTTAGGAAACATCCTTAAATTCAATGGAGAGCACCGAGATTAATTGTTTCACCTCTCCCAAGGTTTGAGATATTTTATTTTCAAAATCTGTAAATGTTTTTAACAGTGACAGAAAATGGCAAGAACCATAGACAGGACTGAAGATTTTAGGGAAGCTGTTTGCATCATTGCATCAAAGCAGGGATTCGATAAGGTTACTGATCCCTCCTTTATAATAGTACCTTGCATTTGCACTATTTTCTTAATTTATATCTTATGAATATTGGATTCCACGAGGTACCAAAGCACTGATATTACCTTTGCTAAATCTCCTCCACTTCCTGTCGGAGTGATGAAGCCAGTTATAATTGAAAAACCCGCTATTGGGACACTGATTCAACGAGCTGGTGAAGTTTGCAGGTTCTATTCCAGCAAAACGGATATGGCCGCTGACGTCGAATACGCGGATTCCACTGTAAAGCATCAGAGTCCGAGTGCAACCCATGGAGATAGGGAGGAATCCGGCTCGAATGAGTTCAAATATGCAGAGAATAAGCATTCTGTAGTTGGAACAGCCATAGGAGTTGGCACCTGTTAGATGTGCTGGAAGGCGTACATGTAACGGTGGTAACGGTGGTACATGCGGTGGCAGGAGTACACCGCAGGTGTATTGTAAGAGTAGTTGGAACGGCCATAGGCCCTTTTGGGCGATCCAGATAATGTATATATATGCCTTAACATAAAATGTTTAAGACTTAATGCTAACATTAATTCAGCATTAATTCATAGCGTTTGAAATGGTGTTTAAAATGGTCATTTACCCTAAGCTTTGGCCTAACTTTTGAGCGTGTATACCTCGTTTTGAGGCCAAATAAGATGAAGATTTCATTGATTGGTTAAAAACATAAAAAAATAAAAAATATTGTATTGGTTTTTGTGTCATTTCAAGAAAATTTGTTTTAAGTTAAAATAGGTTTATTGATTATTGTGTCAAAGTAATATCTACTCAAATCGATTACTATAGTCCCTGCCAACCCGAAGGGGTAGGGACTAATAAGAAATTTTATTAAAAAAAATATTAAGAAATATATTATGAAAAAGTATAAAATAAGAAAGCTTAAATAATTATAGTGTTATGGAGTGACAAAATTGCAATTGGAGATTTTAATTCGTTACCAGATCAAATTTTATATATATATATATATATATATATATTATTATATATATATATATAATTATAATATATATATATTATATTATATTATTTATTATTATTTATTTATTTATTGTTATGAGGTATAAGGTAAATATTTTATGTTACACACAAACAACTCTCAAGAGTTGGGAAACCCGTTCCAATGGATCTGGCACTCACACGAGCTTTGGAATTGTATGGGAACGTTCCAATGGATCTGGCACTCACACGAGCTTTGGAATTGTATGGGAACGTTCCCTTTTCAGCGAGAGCTCCATTGGGAGCTTGGGAAATTTCCGGGAGCATTGAAGACTATTTTTTTGGAGTTCGAGTATTCCTTGTAGTTGGGGAATACAAAGCGTGTATAGAAATATGTTGCACTGCCCTCAAAACATGCGCCAAAGTTGAAACTTTCACAAAAGAAAGGACAAAGACATCCTTTACACCAATATCCTTAATTTAGAAAGTGGAGCAATCTCTTGATGGGTTAAGGAAGTGTGTGGCACCTAGATGCAAGGCCAAAGACATCCTTTACACCAATATCATTAATTGAGAAAGTGGAGCAATCTCTTGATGGGTTAAGGAAGTGTGTGGCACTTAGATGTAGGGCGATATGATTGTGTGTGCATATTGAATGTGGTAGTGAATGCTTAAAACATTAGAGTTGCTTTACTTTTTCTCTTAAGAATAATTAGAGAAACATATGTAAAACTGTTCCTTTGTATTTTTAAGCCACATTGTTTCAAAGACTCGTCATATGTCATAATGAACTTGACATTTTAATATTTTATATATACAAAAGAGAAAGACTTACTTAGAAAAACACCCAAAGAATATATTTATATATAAGAGGGATTATATATTTATATTTTTAAAAAATATATTTATATATAATGAGATTTAAATTGACTTAATATTTGAATATTTTTGATTTATATTAATTTTGATTATTATTTAAATTATATAATTAATTTTTATATATAGTTTTTATTTTTTTATATATAATATTACTGCTCCTTTCAATTTTGAAGAAACCTCTAAAGATTCTGGTACCCAAGTTCCTAACATTTCCATGTTCCAGCAACTCATGTAACATAGTAAATATTTCAAAGAGAAATAGCCCAATCTAAATTTTAATAATTTAAATTTTAATACTTTCCTAACTTATTTTGATAATGTGGAAATTTTAAATACATTTTACATGAATAACCATTTACCCATTAATTTCCGTAAGTGGACATGAAGGTTGATGGCCGTCAATAAAACCCATGCTATCGGGCCATAAATGAAGGGTGAGTGTATATGCCCACAGTGAAGATATGCCCTATACTAGGCGAAACTTGAGAACATCTTCACTTTCTGCCCATAAGAGCGGCCAAAAGCGTTTAAAGAAAAGCGATTGGAAGGTTCTTGCATCTGTGATAAAGAAAGAGAATGAAGGATTTGCTCATCAAGTGTGGCCAAAAGCATTCGCAGAAAAGCGATTGAATAGAGCATAGCTAATAACCAATGTTTCCAGCAATAACCTGCAAGCTGTCGTACAAACCATTGAAAATTCCTTGTCATACTAATCAGAAACCATAAAGCAATAAACAGTTTATTGCACACCAGGTCGAGATCGAGAATCCGACTTAAAACTCTCGATATCAAAAGAACATCAATCAGAGCAGCCGCTAATCAAACACATCACTTACCAGTCAACGAAGCCGATATATCAACCGTTTACCTAGAGGCTAGAACAGGGTTATGTTTATCGATCTAGTAGATATCATTGTAATGATTGTTTCGTTCTACGAGGGTTTCTTCCCTACAATTCCCCATGGCTTGTTTTTGGCGAGGGGGATTGACCCTCACTACGAGTTTTTAGGAATGCTGGATCACCAGGCAATTCCTTCCGAACCCTTTATAATTTGAGTAGTTTCGAAGCTAGCTTATAGGTAATTGAGATTTTGTTCATTCATAGAAACGGAGTTGTCTATAATGCGATTTTTTGGAGATTTTGGTGACTGAATCAGGCGAAGAAATTGAGGTTAAATCTTGATTTGTTGCAGTTAAAATGGTTTTTTAACTGCATATTTGGGTTCAGCACCCTAAAAAACCCCTGGGACTCTTTGATTGTGCAGACACTAGCTATCAAACTTGAGTTTCGAATAAATTGCTGCCGAATTTTAACTGGAAAAATCACCAAAAAAACTTCCAAAAAATCTCATTATAAACAACTGTCATAAAAACCAACCAGTATAAAATAAAATTCAATGACATTTCTTATCAAATATAGTGCAAGATCTAAATTATGATTTCAAATGTTTAATATATGTGATTATTGTAGGCAAGTTCATTGGATTATACTCGTAAGTGGTGATCGATTGGATCCAAAATAAATAAATGTAAATTAAAAATACTGTTTAGGAACAAAAGTATTATTCATGGTAATTCCATGTTAGAAGATAGAATCACGGTTTTTGCAGGAGGAATTTTTTATTTTTTTTATTATATATATATATATATTTTGATATTTCATGTGATTCTGGAAAGAATTAAATCTATATATATAGATATTTTCATGTGACTTTGGAGAGAATTGTATAATGTTCAAAAAGGAAGATTTTCTTACTCCTTGTTTATGGGTTGTACTATTTTCTATTCCAAAGGAATATCGAAAGCAAGATATAGTTGAAGGCATTGGGAATGCTATTGGTAACTTTGTCAATGATTTTGAGGTAACAAAATGAGGGATACATATCTTATGTAAGGATATTTTTATGTGAATATTTCACATTCTCTCAGTTCAATAGATATTTATTATCTAGATAACTTTTAACAACAAATATTGAATTACAAAATTGACCTAATTAGATGTTCTTAATATGAGAGCTTTTTTACAATTATCTTTTAATTGCAAAGAAGTTTCCAGCAGATCACTTTCATTAAGAGCCAGAACAGTTTGGGAGATCCCATTAAATGACAAGGAATTTGAGATACCTCTCTCTCCTCTTTAGAGGAGACCTTGGTGCAAGAAGTTAATTAGCCAATCCACAGTTAGCTCCTTGAAGTATTCCCATGTCTTTGATTTTCCAAACAGATCACCAAGAAAGCAATCCAAAATGTAATCTGCAATATTGTATGCCAAAGGAACAAACTAGTTTAATAATGGAAAAAAATGAGATTGAAGGCCCCTTAAAAGACATTGATTTCGATGTTCCAAGCATGGTTTCTCTAGCAAAAATGTGTCTCCATAAAAATCTACAACCCATACAAAACCATAAAAAAGATTAGCTTTTTTCAAATCCCTAATGCCCACTCATAAGTTCATACTCTTGAGTTCATAGGGATATCTCCTTGACCATTAGAACAAAAAAATAAAAACCCAAGAACATTAAAGTTTTCTTGAATAAGATGGAGAAAAAATAGTCAATTCAATGAAATTCATATCAATATTAACATCATTTCATTTTCCTAGACTCAAAAAATTCTAAAGTTTTCAGCTTGAATACTAATTTATAAGACCGCATTATTAATAAGAAGAGTTTTTAGTATTTTTTTTTATAAATAGGTCACATCTGTGAACAGGGAAAGAGAAAAAAGGAAATTAAAAAGAAAATGATGATGTTAGATGATGTTATAGATTTTGTAAATTTTAAAAAACCTAAGATATAATGTTAATAAAAGAATCTTTAATTTATTGAAAAAGGAAATAAAGAAAACGACAAAGAGGAAAAAGAAAAAATGGATGATGTTATTGCTCTGTATTTATAGATATTTCCAAAGTATAGCAGAAATAATATTATTGAACCTGTTAGTTTAATGAAGTGGAGGAGTTGGTTGGAAAGTTATGGAAATTCCGATCATATTTAGGGAAAATTAGGCAAGGATTTTTATAAATCCAAATCACAATTGTCAAAACTTCAAGATTTTAGGTGTCTTAGACTTTTTGATGGTGCTGAATCCATTTCCACTATCAAAAACACGATTCAAACACTGCCTCTACAAGATTTTTTGAATTTTTTTGCCTAGATTCCAGCCACTTTTGACCGTCTAGACAATTCCTCCACCTCGTTAGACTATTCCATTATTAAATCCATTATATCCTCCACCTGGTTAGACGACTCCATTATTGAATCCATTATTTGCATCTGTTGTTCCTAAATTCCGAGAAATCCGTGGCAAAATAACACAGCATTCTGGCATAATAAATAATCATGATATAGCTTCCCGAAAAGACTGTCAACGGCATTGGACTGTAATAATTAAAGCGGTAGGGCCGAGGAATTTTATCTTTCCCGTACGAAGACGGGAGCCATCCATTGCATATCAATGACTTCTGCGGTTCCTATGCTCCTTCCTGCTATCTTATCGCCATTATTTTCACGACGTGACTCCAATAATAGCGAGACTATTTCAAACAATTTACTGGCCCGAGTGGCCCCATATCCCATGCTTCCAGGATTCGATTCGATTGTTTCTGTGACGAAAACAATCGACATTGGCTTCATGGTGAACTTGGACAGATTTGACCCGCTAGCCGGACTGTTCATGCACACTTCAGCTCTGGAATTACGTCCAACCAGCTGTATTTTAGTCGTTTTTTTAATGTCCTTTCTTTTTTCATTCCAATATCTTTGCTGTTTTACATTACCGTTGCCGTTAGATTTTTTAAACCGTGTGGATATATAAAAGACTAGCGTTTTCGTGATTTCTTTGTAACTAATTTTATTTTTGTTTTTTCAATTAAGCTTATAATTATATATATGAATTCAATATTTTTGGTCGTGGAGTATTTTTCCCCTCAAATATGTGAATACAAAGAATCAAGAAAATCTGTGTAAAATTTTTAATAATTTTAATTAAAAATACGAAAAACATTTTATATTATTATATAATATATATATTGTATAATAAGAAGAAAAACTCAATAGATATTTCCAATTTACCTTTTATTTTTATTTTCACATGTGTATATTACATTTAATCTGGTGAAATCCATGCAATTGGATTAAAGAAAAAGAATTTTAATACTTACATGGCATTTTATTATAATGGGATAGCTTTCGGTTTATCATATAATAATAAAATTATTTGTTTTAGTGATAAATTATTCTCGAGTTAGATTTTTTTTAAAGGAAAACAAATACTTCTTAAAATTATTTTATAAAATTCCATTATATTAAATTTTTTATAAAATTTTATAGGGTAAATAATTAAGAAGGGTTTTGTTTCTCATTAGGTTTTCAATTCATTTTCTTCCATACGTTCTTGTTTAAGCACTATATTTTTGCTTAAGTAAGCCACTTCGTAGCTAATGACCATCATTGTGTAGTTACTTTAACGCCATCATTGTGTAGTTACCTTAACAACTTCATGGGGAAGTGAGTGTGCAAACCCCTCTTACCACAATGTAGGTTCTAGAGATGCAAATATCGAAATGAAAAGAATTTTTGCAATCCCATTTCATGGCAAAGTCGAAGTCAAAATTGTTGTCTTCCAAAGGTGACGCGGAATCCAAAATATGAATTTCGCTTTGACAAAATAGCTAAGTTTATTCATTACATGCAAGATCATTCACTGATCTATATGCTCATAGTGATTTATCCTTTAGAACAAAATTTAGTCACATGGATAAAGAAAAAAATGGGAACCAAAAGGAGATATTGATATGATGCTAGGAGAAAAGGGGTTTTACAGTGGTCTTTCCCAACATCGAGGATAGAGCTAAGGTATTTGAAAATGTTCTTTACTTCTTCAATAATGCTAGTCCCTTTATGAGGTTATCGACTCCAAGATATTTCCCGCACTAAGAGAATTTCCTCGAGGCTCCCTCTTGGATTAGGCTATACTCCCTCCCAAAGAGGAGATCTTTGAAGGAAACGATGATACAATCATTTCCTTTGTTAAGCTCTTGGAAACAAGAAAGATAGGAAGGTAAACAACATAGACCGAACTATGTGTCTATAAGAATATCTCCAAGGCATTTCCTAAATTAATAGAGATGGCATATCATGGTAAACATACAATTCAACCTCTATTCTATGAGCACATTCCCTTTCACTGTAGGCAATGCTATGAATATGGTTATTTATTCAGGGAATACTCTCTATTCTAGGTTGTAGTCACATCATTGAAATTTATAGTTCTTGACTCATAGGGCTTCCAAAGAGTTAACAATAGAAGAAAATATTCAAAAACCCCCACTTCCTCATTGGGGGAGCCCCTTCAATTGAAGAATAACTTTGAATCTCTAGCATTACCGGAGTAAATGGATGGGTAACCAACAAAAAATCTCGAGGCTTCAGTTTCTCAATAGGACCCAAAAAGGGATTATGTCATCAAAAAACACATGAATCCATAGAATGTGCATGAAGCTCCAACAATGGAGGAAACACAAATTATAGATGTTGAGCCTACACTAGAGTATGATAGCCTTGAATAGATGAATATCAATTAACTAACACTATAAAAAATGGTTGAAGAATGGAAAGGGAAAAACCTAAGGTCAATGCCTAAGGCACAAATGAGAAAACTCCACTAAATCATAAATATTGCCCATCAACAAGGGAAAACCCCTTTAGTTTAGCACCAAAGCTACATTCACATGCCTTCAAAGATAATCCAAAATTACCCAAAGAAGACAAGAAAAGAGGGAAAAAAGACAAAAAATAGTTATTCTAGGAAGCAAGTGACTTGCTAGCCAATTGAGGTAACGTAACTCTGATCTTGGATGTATTTTTCTCCTCTCAACCTCTTTCTCATTGAAAAAAGTTCCATGGAATATTTGGGGATTTAATTGCAAAAGGAAGCTAGGTCCCTTGAAGGCTCACATTAAAAAAAAGAAATTCCAATGTGTGAATTCTCTAGGAAACTAAGTGCTCTAGTGATAAATTGGTCTCTTTAACATATAAATGTTCGAAGTAAGTAATTATGTAGAATTCAATGCAAGAAATGATGACATAGGTCTTACTATCCTTTCGAATCATATAGAGATTGAGATTACTGACTAGATTGCAGCCTACAAAATCCTTATCGTTAATTTCTAGGAATCTAGAATCTGGTGAAGTGGATTGCTTCTCCACTTTCTACGGGCATGACTTATCGACTGAAAAGATTTTTTTTTTAAATTACCTCTCCTGATTTAAGATGCTACTACCTAGTGACATTTGTATAATAAGAGGAAACTTAAACATGATTAAATATGCAGAAGAAAAGAAGGGAAGCATCAGGCATTTTGGCACTAACTCCCACTTATTCAAGGAGACAATCAAATCCATGTGGACCACTAATGTTGACATTGCCAATTGAAAATTCACTTGGAACAACCATAGGGGAGGTAAGCCTTAAATTTCTTGTCGACTTGATAGATTTCTTATTTCAGATTCTTTCTAGAAAACAATATCTTCTTGGAGCCATCCATCCTTCCCTATATAGGATTTGATTGCTATTCTGCTTTTGTTGAATAAGATATATTAAAAGTAAAACCCAAAAAAAAACCTTTCATAGTTGAAAGCTTCAGGCATCACAAACTGTCCTTTGTGGAAAGAGATAAATAATGGTCGGAAGAAACAAATATATCTAGCTCATCCCTAATGTATAAATTCCAATGGAAGTCAAATGCCACAAAAAACCCATATTCGAAAATGGAACAAGGTTGACTTTGGCAACATTTTCATGCCAACCAACAATTGGAAATATAGATTGAAATCATCTCACGGAGAATAATCCTAGACAGGAAGATAGAGTACCATAGTCAATGAGAGGGGGACACTATAACCCAACTAGAGGAGAAAAGGAAGGAGGGAGACATTCTCTAGAAGCAAAAATCCAAAATAAATTTCCTAAAATAATGGAAAAATAAAACGGTTATCGAACAAATCCATGATAAAATCAACGCCCCAAAATCACATCTTCTAATTACTAGATGGTAAGGATGAAATCTTATAAACCAGGATGACCTTTAGAAGGAGTTCACTATTTTTGAGAACAACCCTATGATAGATCCCTTACCGAATAAATTTATTTTCCATCAACAACATTCTAAATCATATCCCTAATCTAGTCTATGCTAATAAAACTGAAGCCTTCATGATAAAAATCTTCCTCATGGAAGTGGAAGAATTGGTTATGGGAATGTTGAAAAGAAAGCCCATGGACTCAAACAATTTTCTAAAATTTTCATTCAGCATGGTGGTCCTTATTTGGGGATGCAACTCATGATTTAATTGAGTAATCTAGGAAGAAAATGGTTGCGTTACCAGCCCTTAATGCCGCTTTCTTAACTCTCATCCCTAAATCAGATTAGGAAATTGAGCTTAGCTATTACAATTCCGTCACTCTTTGCAATATTGTTTATAAAATAGTCCCCAACATTATTTCCAATTAGTTGAAACCTCTACTCCCCTCACTAATTTCAAGAGATAAATTGAGACATGTAAAGGAAAGGAAAATTTTGGATGAAATAATAATAGCACTTGGGCTCATCCACTCATTACAAAAGTTAAAGAAAGTAGGCATGTTTATCAAGTTATGATTCTCCAAATCTTTTAACGAGATTAGTTAGTCTTACTTCTTTCATATTCTAAAAGATTTTGGATTTTTAGAGGATTGGAAAGACTAGATCATGTCATTTTTGTTCTCAATCTTCTTCTGCATCCTCCTCAATGGCTCTCCAACACTCACCTTCAAGCCAACAAGGGATATTAGAAAAGGGGAACCACTCTCCCCCTTCCTCTTCATGATGGCACTAGAAGGGCTTGGGAGATATCTTCGTATGTAGCTCACAAAGGAATCATTAAACATATTAATGTTAACAACATCTTGGACCTAATGAATGACTATAAATCCATGGATGATACCATGTTAATGGCCATTGTCATGGCTATAGAAACTAGAGTGCTCAATGAAATCTTAGAAAATTGCATCCTCGCTGCAAGTACTTTCATCAACACCTTGAAATCTTATATATTCTTTTTAACACTGAAATCCTATGTCCCACCCCCTTGTACTTTTTCAGGCTGTGAGAGGTGTTACCTAATAACCTAACTTGGCCTCCAAGTTTTGTCATTAAAATGGGGTAACAAAAATACTCTTATTTCAAAGTATGCATAAATAGATTGAGATACTACCATTTGCTCCATCTTCTCTAGATATTTTTGGTAATATAAATGTTTTCCCAATCTAACTCGTGGATTTAAACTTATGCCCATTTGAAATTTACTTCATTTTAAAATGCCACCTTAGCTAGGCAATTCCACATGACATGTGCCTATAGCCCACATGGCTCTGCCATGTCACCTTTGGTAGATCCAAGTCACTAAGGTCCCCCTAAATTACACTCATCTAATATGTTACCATGCATTTATGAGACCATCACATATGTATAGCACGGGTCCATATGCAAGGTAGCCACCCTCATGTAAGGATTCACCCAAAAACATTATGGTTTTTCTTCGTGGGTCATTTCTAGTTTTTGACACCCTACAACCCCCTTGTTAACTTACAATGGACAAGTGTGAACCTTGGGGTGAACACGAGCCAACGAACGATCTTGCAACATAATTTCACTACTTAAGGTGGTGCTACTCTAATGACTCACTAATGGCAGGAGAACCCAGGTTAGATTGCCCCTCCACCATGTTAACTTATAATGGACCAGGTAGGCCCTAGGTTGATTGAAAGTTGATCTATCCTACACTCACATCAGTGACAAAGCCACTAGGGAAGTAAGTGGTCCCATCAATTTGTAGCATGAGAAAATGGTTGTTTTCATGTCAATTGTTTTCGCCACTCCACTACTACTTACTAATAGAGAAGGAATTTAAAGAAAAAATTTCGATGAGTAGTGGGAAGTCCTCATAGTTGAAGGCACTGAGAGATGAATAATTTTCTCATATGTTACTTCCATCAGTCCACTAGCACCATCTAATAAGGAAGGAACAACGCAATGACAATGACAATAAGAAATGACTAGTCTTGTTACTTAACAAACCCAACAAAAAAATTTATTCTAAATAACTATGACCCTATCTCTCGACCTTGAACTATAAAGGTGAACATAAGGTTTATGGAAGTCTAAGAATGTTTTTAGGGGCTGAACCAAGATTTTAAGCAACCTAGGACCACATGATGGTTCTATATAGGGTTAAGGGCTAATTCCTAAAGGGAAAGACCCCAATGGTCGATTATACAAGTCCAAGCATCCCAACCTTGTTGGTTAGTGTAAAGTAGATAGATTTTCCTATGAGATAGGAATTCTCAATTATTCATGAAGATTAAGTGTCAATTATAGATTCACACAAGAGGCCTATAGCCCCGACTCTAAATAGTGAAAATATCATAACTTCACAATAATTCTTATATTCACTCATAGCCCATAAGGTCAACAATTCATTTAAATACATGTATACTCATCAGATAACATACACTAGTAGAAAATGATAAATTAGTGACTAGGTGACTAAAAACATTAGTCACCACAACTTTTCCAAGTGAAATACTACAAAAAATGAGAAATCTTAAGTGACCAAACTAAAAACGAATAACATAAATCACTAATTTAATCGCGGGTTAAAATATGCGACTAGCTAATAAGTAATACAACTAAAAATGACTAACATGAATGACTAATTTAGTCTAAGAACAAAAATAAAACTACCTAACAAGTACTACAATAATATGAATCAATTTTGTATGTTAGTCATCTTAATTGTGTCAAGAAATCTAAACTTACAAGTGATAGGGGATTGAATGATTGTTAAATACTAGTGAAAGGTTATCCTTCCTTAAAAACTTCTTCATCCTCACATAGAGTATAGGTGAGCAAACTTTGCATTATTTATCTCTAATAATTTGTAATTCTAAAAATATATTTTTTATTAAAAAAATATTTTATGTATTTTTTTTAAATCTATTCATTGAATCTTATGGGATCTAGTTAGATTTTGAAATTAATTAATTTTTCTTTTTTTAAGAATATAATATCAAACAAAAACTACTTTAGTTTCATATTAACCGAACTAGATCCAACTTAACCCTGGATCTATCAAGCACCGAGAGGGATCCAATCTCTCGAGGTGAAAACATTTTTTTCTAGTGCAAAACTTGAGAAAATGTTTTCACCTCAAGAGATTGGATCCCTCTTGGCACTTGATAGTTATAAAGTTAATATGGATCTAGGTTGATTATATAATACTATATAATATCTATATTGGTATTTGTGTCTCTTTGTTATTCCCTCTCTCTATCTCACCCCCCGAACATGCACACACTCTCTCTCCCTCTCTTCCCTTTCTCTGTCAATCTCTCTCTTCCCCTTCTCTCCCTCTCTATATTTACCCTTCACTCTAGTCCCTCCCACTCTCCTCTCTTCCTCGCTCTCTCTCCATGACTCCCTTGTCACCCCCTATCTCTCTCCACCTTTCTCCCTCTATGTTCTTGTACCCTCCCTCTCTTGCCCCCTCCAATTCCATATCTCTCTCCTTATCTATATCTTCTTTCCTCTCTATCCCTTATATCCGACCTCCCTCTATCTCTCACCCCAAATCACACTCTCTCTCTCTCCCTCTCTCTTACATCCAACTCTATCACTATCTCCCCCCCTCCCTATCCTTCTCCATATCTATGACTCAATCTCTCTCCCTTCCCCTACTCTCCCTATCTCTATCCTCTCCTTTTCTCCCCTCTCCTCTCTCCCCCACTCTCTCTCCATCTCTCCCTTCTCGCTCCTTTCTCTTTCCACCTCTATCTGTCTATGTATTTGTCCTTTCCTCCCTCTCTCTCTCTCACTCCAACTCCATCTCTCTCTCTCTCTCTCTTCTTTCCTCTGCCCGCCGCCTGACCCCCTATCACTCTCTCTCTCTCTCTCCTCTCTCTCTCTCTCTCTCTCTCTCCCACCTCACTCTCTCACACAACCCCCACCCCCTTCCCCGCACCCACCACCCCAAATCACTATCTTTCTCAACTTTTTCACTATCTCCCTCCCTCTCTCCACCCCCTCCCCAACTCTCTCTTAAATTAGATCACATTATATTGTGTTTAAGAAATTATCTAAATTAAAAAAACTTAATTGGTTGTAAAATGTTAAACCTATATTTTGGATCAATCATGTCAAAGAAAATAAGATAATGAAAAACTTTAAAAAAATCATGCACTATATTTAATCTATTATAATTAGTCAATTTTCGTTATCTCATTCCTTAGATCCTTAACTTAATATATTATATATATATATATATATATATATATATATATATATATATATTATATATATATATATATATATATAACCTGATAGGGTAGAGTATGTATGCCTTCTTAGAATTAGCAGTCAAATCACTGCACGGAGGTGGGTCCCTTATCCCACAAACAAGGGGTCTCATACACCAATTTGGTGTCTAGCTTGGTTGTGACCTTAAAAATGGATATTATATATATATAGTAATATTTTCCCTTTTAGATTCAATTAAAAAAAATGTTGTAAAATTAAATTAAAATAAAATAGTTTTACTATGAAATAAGTTATGGTTTTTTGGCATGTGGTATTGATAAGCCATGGTGTTGGCCGGTGGTATTGTAACAAAGCCAATTTACAACTTAATATCCATGGTAAAGTGAGCGTGAATATCCATGGTTAAGAATCTTGTCATATTGTTATAAAATATTTTGATTGTGAAATAATTTATGTTTTTTGGGCATGTGGTATTGATAATACATGGTATTGACCCATGGTATTGTAACAAAGGCTATATATAAAGAACCGAATAGATCCATTTTAGCTTAATTTTATTAAAACCTCAATTAAATTTTTATGGGAATATTTTTTAGTAGTCATGAGGATAGAGGGTTTAGATATATCTCACATTGTAACATTTTTGAAAAAATGTTGTAAAATTAAATTAAAATAAAATATTTTTAATATGAATTAAGTTATGGCTTTTTGGCATGTGGTATTGATAAGCCATGGTATTTGCCCATGGTATTGTAACAAAGTCGATTTACTAGTTAATATCCATGTTAAAGTGACAATGAATATCCATGGTTAACAATCTTGTTATATTGTTATAAAATATTTTGATTGTGAAATAGTTTATGCTTTTTGGGCATGTGGTATTGATAATCCATGGTATCCACCCATGTATTGTAATAAAGGCTATTTTTTACAAGTTAATAATATCTACAATAATGTGGTGGTGATTATCCATGGTTAAGAATCTTGTCATATTGTTATAAAATATGTTAGTTGTGAAATAAGTTATGGTTTTTGGACTTGTAGCATTGATAAGCCATGGTATTGGCCCATGGTATTGTAACAAACCCTACTCACAAGTTAATAACAACAAAAATATAATGAATTTAATTAATTTTATTAATTTAATTTTTTTTATTAATTAAGGCCATATTTAAATGTTTACACTCATCCCAATATCAATTTTAACTTCTTCTTCTTTTAATTTAGCGTCTTAGCAAAAAATAACAAATTCTTATTAAAAATAAATTGTTTAACCAAATTCCAATTTATATATTTTATTTTATATTATAAATGTATCTTTTATTTTTTCCATTATAAATATTTATTTTCTTTTTCATTTCCATTTTAGCACTGGGTTCAAATAAAATATTCACAGAGTACAACATCACACTGTACTGCATAGAAATGCCAGAAGAAGGAAGACCATCAAGGTGATATATGGATTTCATGGGATTTGAACCCCAGATGGAGTTTTCATGGGAAACACATTAGGAGAGCATCAACGATTAGATGGAGGAGGGGAAAGCTCATTGGTTGGCCATTTGTACATGGGTATGAATTTGGACCATGTAGAGTTCTTCATTTTAACTAAAGATGACCCTTTTTACTAAAGATGCTTTTTTTTCTTATGGGTAAACAATTTAAAGTGTCTTATATGATCAAAGCATACATTTCATCTAGAGTTGATGGTTTAATGATTATGATGGTTTAATGATTATGATAACGAAGATCTTGATTGCTGCCAACAATTCGTCAAAAGACAATGCACAAGTAAATATTTTGCACGTCCTTATTGTACAAACAGTTTCGTCAAAAGACAATGCACAAGTAAGGATTTTGCATGTCCTTATTGTATAAAGGGTTTACCATTATGATAATGCAGATGTTGATTGCGGCCAAAAATTCTCAAAAGACAATGGACAAGTAAGCATTTTGCATGTCCTTATTATACAAATCAGTTCACTCCTCCCTAATGTTTCTAGGGTCAGAATGCATGATTTTTTTTTCACCTTTTTTTAGTTGTTGATTGTTTTGGAATGGAATCTGCCATGCCCAAATTCAAAGGGCTCGACTGATGCAAGCACATTTTCTGGTAGGATGCAAATACTAGACCTTCCTCAAAGTTTTCTTACATGAAACTAAAATTTATTGTAATCATGAACATAAAATATTTTCTCTTTCATCCTTAGATTATGATCTCAATGCATACAGTTTTAAACCATGTTACTATACTTTAAGTAAAATCTACTTAGATCCATTAAACCTTACAACTCACTAAAACTTAGGTTAGTTTCAGCTAAAAAGATTATCTCAATGCATACAGTTTTAAACCATGTTACTATACTTTAAGTAAAATCTACTTAGATCCATTAAACCTTACAACTCACTAAAACTTAGGTTAGTTTCAGCTAAAAAGAAGGAATCTGAATGGGTTTTTCAATTTAGATTTAATGCTTACACACAATGATTAAAAATGGAAGAATGCAAATGGTGTGATAACTTTTACCCACCCATCAATTTCCAAGACCTTTTCTATTATTTTGGACCTAAACAGAGTGAATAGAAGATGAAGAGGAGTGTGGATGCGGTGGACCCTGACCTGCTTGACACTTTTCAAAATTTGGGCATGCCCTTGACTAGAAGAAGAGATTGACGAACGTTGTTGTACATGTTGTTTTTTACAGTGTTTTCATTGCTACCATGCGTAGGTAGACTCTATAGGCAGTTGAGGTTATCTTTTGTTCGTTATAAGAGGTAATTCGGGAGTATCTTGATCTAGTTAAGAAGTAGCTTGGAAGGGTTGTTCCTCCTACTGATAACTATTATGCTGCATTTTTTTTTTTTTTAGTGATAGCTCCTTCTATTAAATCCCTAAGCACACTTTCTCACCCATGGAAATATCCACTTATTTCAAGCCGAATAATATGGAGACCAGGTAGTTTGAGAGGACTCTTATTATTGTAGATGAGAGGAGTGCTTTGAGGTGAGAGGAGTTCTGTGACATATATTGAAGGATGCATTGCACCAATTTATGACACCAATCATATCCATGCCATAGTAGTGGATCTCTATTGCACCAGGGAGCAACGATAAAGTATTCCACTTTAAATAATTGGTATGTCAGGGATGAGGAATGCAGACGTGGGATTTATAATTTTATTATCAAAAGAGGTTTGTGTGATGGAGACAAATCAAGAATTTCATGGACATGAGTAGAGATTGGTTCGACTTGAATCACCTGGAAAGACTCAAGCATTGTTTTGAAAGGTGATGATGCAATTGGAGAGTTCTATTGTGTTGCCTTGAAAAATAACTATCAATAAGGGGGGACAAAGATAATCCAAACAGGGAAGAATTGACGTAGTATGATTGTTTCTAAAATTATATCTATAGGAAAGTCAAGTAACTACTACAGAGGATTAGTGAAGGTGAAACGAAATTCTTATAATGCAAGGAAATTTTCATGGTGTGATTCAATGCTCATCGGTGACGAGGCAGCTGTAAATACCTATCGTTAAATTTAGGTACAATTTGATTTTCATTCTAAAGTCTCTAATTTCATTTATTGATAGTCCTTGTGTCCTTGTCTCTCTTAATTTCATTGTGTTATGATTGGAATGGGTTAAAAAATCAAGCATATCCTTGAGTAAAATAGACACCCACATGTCACTACATGTCATTGTGCGTACTATCTATTTTTTACACAAGTAGAAGTGATCGATATGATGTGTGCACAACTAAAAATCCTAGCAAGCATGATGAATCTAGTATTAGCATGGAAATTGAAATCGAGAATCATAAAATATCAATAAATTTGTGACATGAGTAAAAAACACAATAAAATATTATATGCCAACATTTTCTATTTAGTGCAAGATAATACTAATATTTCATAATTTTCAAAGATGGTGAATGTCATCAAGATGCCCTCAAGCAAAGCTACTAACTCAAAGATAATATGGTTAGTGCAACTATTTAATTTAAATAGACTAAATTTAGGTAATTAAAACAAGTTTGAAAATCACTAGAAACACCACCTATGTTTATTTTAATTAGGCTAAATTTAGGTAATTAAAACAAGTTTTAAAATCACTAGATACAACACCTCCACATCATTTTATTTCCAGATGTACAAGATAATATTGAATAAAATTATGATCACTTCCATTTAAGTTAATCGTACATAAAATAATAAACAAGATTGATGCTTTTAAAATCTATATCCATCATTAAATATAAAATATGATAAGGATGACTCATAATTTTAAAGGCTATATCCATTATCAACTATAAGATAAGAGTTAATGAGATGAGAATAAGTTTGTCATTTAAACATCATGTTACTTATAAATCATGAAAATTGTATCTTATTCTAGATATGTTAATTGTATAATTTCAATATGGGTAATTTTTCACATTTAAATTGTCAAATATGTAGAAGTTACATTACATTAGATTAAAGCCACACACAAATAAAATATCATAAATATGGCAAGGGTATGAGTAAGCATTTTCACACTAGTTTACAATTTCCCCTTGCTTGGTGAAGAACCAATTCAATTCTATTTTTGGTGGGTATTAATTTATTAAATGAAGATAAAAATAATATAATAATAATTTCATCGGTTTTCATAATAATAATAATATGCATATGTTGTGATATATAGCTAATAATTATTAAAATTAAATAAAAATTAAAAAAATTAAAAATTAAAAATTAAAAAAAAAAAAGGTTAGTCTCTTAAATGACTAAAAAAGGATATTTAGAATGTTATATAGAAGTTACATTTCACATAGCTATATCTACCGTGACGTAACTATAATATTCCAATTGCATTTTTTATATACAAGTTACATTTCATGTAGCTATAGAAGTTACATTTTATATAGCTATATTGACTATCCTAAGATAACTATAATATTCCAACTCCAATTTTTTCACACTTTTCAACATTTCAAAGATTTGTCTATTTTAGTGTGATTATGCAATTAAATAGTTGATATTGTTTAAGAAATCTCCTATTTGCAACATTTAGAATTCTTAATTGGGACCTTGGGTAGGTTTTTGTTACTACCATATATCAAGTTTTAATTAAATGGTGTTTTATAATCAACCAAGAGGCTTTAGGAGCAACCTTGAATTGCATGCTTGTTTCCATTATACATCTAATATTTGCAACCTTTTCCACATGAAGAATCCAATAGCCCATGTTGAACATGAAGAAAGTACCTCAAAAATTGGGGAATATAAGTTATTCTATTTCTAGAGGGGGATAGATCCAGAGAAGGTAACGACAGCTATCATAAATGGCTTTTGTCAGGTTGTATTTAATGAAATGCCACTAGAATTTGCTACTAAAGTAAATCAATTGATGAATTTGAAGATTTAAGGTAGTGTTGAATAGGTGTTACAAGGTATCTATATAACACTATCTATCTACATGATTCTAATGCCATGAGATGGTATCTCAATAACACTATTGTCCAGTGACGGGTGCTAGATGTAGATAGCTTTCTCATGTACTACAGTTAAATCATATCATTATATTTCTATGAAATCTCAGAATGTGTTAAAGGTTTGTCTCAGATAAGGCAATATGTATATTTTACTCTTGAA
>APFE031537354.1:18329-33578 GCA_000404065.3 Pinus taeda | reverse complement strand
TGGATTTAACATCCATCTGATGGACTTCCCATTTGAAAGAGGCAGCAAGGGAAAGAACAAGGCAGACAGAGTTCATTTTGGCAACGGGGGAAAAGGTTTCAGTATAATCAATGCCTTCAACTTGTCAAAAGCCCTTAGCAACAAGTCGAGCTTTATGTTTATGAACTTTCCCATCTGGCCCATAGTTGGTTCTATAAACCCATTTGCATCTAACAAGTTTGCGTCCCTTTGGTAGAGGAACAAGATCCCATGTATCGTTTGCCAATAATGAACGATATTCTTCATTCATAGTTGCGTCCCAATATGGATGGCCTGAAGCTTCTGCAAAGGCGTCAGGATCATAATTTGCTAACACTTGAGCCAGTAAAGAAGAGGCTCTTTCAAACTGAGAACGGTATGGCACTGATCTGTAGGATCACCGGCAAGATCACCTGTTGCATCTCGAGTAGCTTGGACCCATTTTGGAAGTGAAGGAGCTGAAGGCGCTGAAGGATGATCCTGAGAAGGTGGGGGAGGATTTTCATCCTCACTTTCATCATCTGAAGAAGAAATATGTTCAAAGGTAGAAGAGATAGAGAGAGGTGGCACATGCACGGAACTAGGCTCGTAGGCCGATTTATTTTCATCAAACTTTACATCTCTTCTAATTATAAAATTTTTGGACTTAAATGGAATAAGTCTATATGCTTTGGCATCTTCAGAATATCCAACAAAGATACATTTTTCACTCTTTGGTTCTAAAGCTTTATGTTTTTCATTTGGAATATGGGCCCATGCTTCACTTCCAAAAACAGGAAAGTGACTCAAAAATGGTTTAATAGAGCTCCATGCTTCTTCTTGAGTGATGTTCTTTAAAGCTTTAGTAGGAGTGCGATTTAGTATGTAATTTGCAGAGTTAATTACTTCTGCCCAATAGTTAAGACTAAGTTCTTTAGATTGAAGCATACAATTAGCCATTTCCTTTAAGGCGCGATTCTTCCTTTCAGCTACAGCATTTTGTTGTGGAGTACATGGAACAGTATGTTGCATTTGGATTCCATGCTCAGTGCAAAAGTTGATGAAGTCGTCTTTAACATATTCTCCGCCATTATCTGATCTTAGCTTAAGAATTTGATGTCCAGATTGTTTTTGAACAAAGGCCTTAAAGGCCAAGAATTTGTTAAATACATCACTCTTGAGTTTTAAGAAATATACCCAAGTGCGTCTGGAGAAATCATCAATGAAAGTTAAGAAATATTTGTAGAGAGAGAAGGAAACAACTGGAAGTGGACCACATAAATAACTATGCACAAGCTGTAGAGGGGCTGAGGCGTGCCAAGAGACATATTTTTCAAAACTGTCCCGATGATGTTTTCCGAGTACACATCCGGAACAAACACCATCTTTGCAAGATACCATGGGAAGACTTGTCACCATATTTTCTTTACATAGGTTCTGAAGAGAGCGATAGTTTAAGTGACCAAATCGCTCATGCCAAAGTTGCTCACTTCATCATTATGAGCAACAAATACTGAGGGAAGATTTGATGACCCAAAGTTGTGAAACTTATACAACCTTGTGGAATCATGAGCAATGCCAGTGGTTAAAATCTGTCTAGGATCCTTTAGGTCCTTAATTACAACATCGTGAGGTGAAAATTCAACGATTTTACCTTCCCCTGAATGAGTTATTTGATATACAGATAGAAGGTTGCAGGAAAAGGTTGGAACACATAATACATCATTAAATTGACCATTATCTATATGAACAGTTCCAGTCCCTACAACACTAAGAGATCTATCATCACCAACATATATATTTTTGGTGTTACAATCATTTAAAGAAGAAAACATGGCTTATTTTTGGCCATGTTATAAGAAGCTCTAGAATCAATGAACCACTCATGAGAATGAGAAGAAGAAGATACATTAAGTGCATAACCAGATCGAGATGCTCGACAAACACATGGAGAAAGTGTTAAGCTCGAAGATGAATTTGAAGTTGAAGAATGATCCAAATGGATGTTATGCTTCTTCATTGTTGCTTCCAAGACTTCCATCTTCTTAAAGAATTTGGATTCTAAGTAGCCATCTCGATTACAAAGGTTGCAATGTCTATCAGTCTTCTTCCCTTTGTTTTTAGTTGCCTTATCATTCTGGGGAAATGATTTTTCATTTTGAGGCTGAAATTGCTAAGGACCCTTGTTTGGTTTAGGACCATTCTTTTTAGGATATGACTTCTTAGGATTCTTTGAGTTTGGTTGCTGCTGGGCGGTTAACGCTTTCTTAGAAGAGTTTACAAGATTAAGAAGACCAAGGTGTAAGAGTTTTTCTTGTTCTCTTATTAAAGAATCACAAAAAGCATCAAAGGAAGGGGGCTTGTAGTCATGTCCTTGAGAAATGAAGGCTTCTCTTGTAGAATGGAAGGTGGAAACAAACACAGAGTAGGCTGGTCCCAACTTAGTAAGAATGAAATAGATAAGGGCACTGTCTTCTTTCTTAACTTTAACACCTTCCAAGAGAAGTCTAATGGTCTTGAACTTGGACAAGAAATCTTCAATGCAAGAAAAATCATTGGGGTTTAATGTAAGCAACTCATTTTCAAGCTGATGGGCTCTAAGTTCATTTTTTATTCCAAAAACTTTAGTAATTTGCTCCATTGCTTTATCAGGAGTATCAAGTTCAGCAATATGGAATCTAAGATCGGGAGAGATAGACATCCCTATCAACCCACGTGCTTGATCTTGCCTATTTTCCCATTTGGCTGTTTTCTCTTCATCTTTTGGCTTGGTTTCTTGGCCTGTGGCTATTCGGTAAAGACCTTTACTTCTAAGTAAATCCACAATGTAGGACCACCATTGGAAGTAGTTGGTGCTGTCAAGGATAAATTGGCATGAACTTTCCATTTTGACAGAAACTGAAGCTAGATATGCTGAAACTAAGTGTTCCAATGGAAAGAGCTTGAAAAATTAGGCTGGTTAAAAAAAAACGGTTCTGAAAACGGCTTCTGGATGAAGAAGATATGACCTTTTAAAAAAAGTTGATGAAGGTGCCGGCAAGGTGCGGGAATGTGCGGAAATGAAAAAAATGCTCATTTTTCAACAAAATGGAGATTTGAACCCAAGACCTCTACTCTCTTAAATTAGCTTTGAACCAAGTGAGCTATACAAAGAGAGAGAGAGAAGCAGAGAGAGAGAGAGAGAGAGAAGAGAGGCCTTGTTTTCTTTTTGTCAAGGATGCTTTGGATGCGTGCTTGTGAGAAAGTCTTTCTCCCTACAAAACAAAAACACAAAACAAATGGAATGCAAAAAAAACCAAGCTTTTACGGGCTTAAAGTTAGCTTTACCGAAATTAAATATTTTCCTCAATGTTTCTGATTTTCCGAGATCACACTAAGGTGCAGGGAAAAGAGCATACGCATGAGAAAAAATTATTCCTTTCTGTTTCTGATTTGCCCAAATCATACAGAGTCGCAGGGCAAAGAGCATACGCAGAAATGAAAGGTATAGATCTGGTAAAAAAAATAGCTAAATAAACCGAAACCGAAATAAATAGAGAGAAAATAACAGCAAACTGCAAATAAACACTGTATACCTCCAGATCTAAAAAATAATGCAGCTAGGGCTACCGGAAACCTTTTCGCGTGAAACGAAAGGGGTTCCTCACTGGAACAGATGCTCCCAACACAACAGAGGTCCTCTCGGCCCGAAAGCAGTCAGAAACAACAAATCTAGGAGATGGCAGTCGCATGCAGTTCTACCGGCTTCAGATTTGGATCAACAACGGACGCGGCCCTAAAATAGCTCTGATACCATGTAGGAATTTACAGGGTAAGTTCCTCAGACAGAACACCAAAAGGACACTGCTCACAAACAGATCACAGATCAATACACCAGTATTTTGACGTGGTTAAAACCCTCAGACAGGGAAACATTCCACGGCCTGCGCCAACGTGGCTACTACAGGCAATTTATTAATAAAAGAATGAAAATTTACATAAGCTTCTCTCATGCATTGTTAACCTACAAATGACCCTCCATGCGCTTTAAATAGAATTCATGGACCAATCTGGTGTCAAGCCATGGATCAAGTGTTGGTAATACCGAGGAGAGAATGAACCGTCGGATCACTACATATCGTGACCGTCGGATTGTAAGTTACAAATGTACATAGTAAAGAAACACACTTTACCTAACTCTATACTAGACCAAGTTATACTTAACTATTCCTACGTGTCGGAATATCCTAACAATGAAGACCTACTGTCCAGTTAAGAATCGAGCCAAAAAATATTATCACTGATGCAGGAACAAAAACATTGATGAGTGGAATCAAAACATTCACTTTAATCTCATCTTTGCACAGCTCAAAACAACTACATCTTGAAGTTCAATTGTTGAAGACAAACTTGACTCCATCTTGGAAATCATAACCAATATAAACTTGCTTCACCATCCACAAACTGAGCTTGTACGCAAAAGTACATTGCTACAAAAATTCAATGACATAATTTCCTTTGCCTACAAAAACATAGTCATCTTGTACAATCTTAAACAAAGATTCTATTCACAACAAGTTTCATCTTGAATACTTGCATCGGTGAGTACGTGACAAACTTGGATGACAAATTGTATATTTCAAAAGTCCTTACATACATGGACTTATAAACAAGCCAATAACATAAAGTCAATGAAACATACTTGTTGCACATAGTGACTATTATTGTTCACTTTACAAAAGTACCCAAACAGGTAAACAACACCAAGTAATTACAAATTTACAAAACAATTTCACAAACAATCTACCCAATCTTTGCCTCTCCTACACTTATGGGTTCTCTTTTTGCATTAACTTTTCCTTGAAGGTTTCTTTAGGATTTATGTGAGTCCTCTTTGCCACCTCTTTCTTCCTTTGCATTAGGTTGCACATTCTCTTTTCCCATCTTGGAACAAAGCCCTGGATGTAATTTCCAACATCATTCATTTCCATGCCCATGCATCTTGCAGTGGGTACAAAAGAACTTTATCTTGCTTGCCGACAAGGAATTCCTCTCATGTGAAGGAGATTCATCATGCTTAATGCCTAAAATCTAATCCATCCTTTTAACCATTACCATGTGTTGCTCACAAATAGCCACACAATGGTCAAATGCATCACAGAAAGTACAAAGATACATATTCCACAAATGGTCAAAATTACCAACATTTAGAAAACACCCATGAGATTTATGCCTGTCTCCTAGGTTGTAGCTTTGACGATGTGGGGTGGATGATGATATGCAAGGTCCTTTCAAGCATTCATCTCATTTGAGAGACAAATGAACATTGTCACCACCATCTTGGTGTGACATATCATCCTTAGATGATTGTTGTGCCTCAAACAGTTTAGAGCATTCTCCAAACTCCCTTTGACCATATCCCAATCCTTGATACTTTTGTCTCTCTTGTACCAGGATTGGATTGGTGATCCCTTAGCCATTGATGCCAATACCTCCTCCTTCATAACCCATTTTAGTAAGGAGCTTCACACCAATGCCTTTGGTATGTTGCTCAAATGTTGTAAAAGAGGTGTTATGAACATAAATAGAATGAATTGTACTTGAAATGCTTATTACCTCCTTGAACTTTCCATTCATCTTTTCAGCTTATGATGATAATGATGACATTGCAGATGACACTACCCACCCACTTTCACTAGCTGGCATATGGAGAGAATCTTGGAGATGCTTGCAAAATGCATATGCATCATTTTCCTCATATGGTCCATAACTATTGTGTGAACCATGCCCACATATTGGTTGCATTTTGTAGGTGTATTTTGTTGTCACAGGAGTGGAACTTTCAACATTTGTTTCCTCAAGCACATGTTGCAACTGAAGGCGCATATGCCTCTTCTCCTCTTCAACAATTTCTAGCATTCTTCTCAACTCAATGTTCTCCATAAAAAGAGCCAAATTCATCTCCTCTAGCTCTTAGAGACTCTTCTTGCCCATTCTTGTAACTTGGTCAGATGAGGCTCTAATACCAATTGATCTGAAAATGGAGGAGAAGGTCAATTTCCTCTTCCTAAAAATAGGGATTGTTATCTCACGCTTTGCAAGGAAAAATGGGTCTTAACACAAAACAAGTTTTCCAAAAGGTCTCTTCAAGTTATGAGTTAGTTTTCACATGTAAACTTAAGCATAAGCGACACAACATCACATAACTCATACATGCATTCATGAAGAGTAGAATAAAGGATTTGGTGATGGAGTTCACCCCTCGTGGGCTACATCTTCAGGCTTGCTAATATAGCTAGACTGCTCCATATATTCAGTGGAAAAGGAGTACATAAAAGTTTGTTGATAAAACAAGTGGCTAATTTCCTCTTCAAGGAAATGTTCTCGTGCAAAGAAATATCACTATAAACATCATGACAACCTACAGTCAATCATGAAACCATCAACAAATAAAGGTGTCTCCTACAAAGACTCAGTACTCCATCTGAAAATGAGCATACATGAACATAGAAGTACTTCAATTCCACATTGAAATACAAAATAAAGCTTTCCTTAACAAGACATAGTGAGAAAAGAATACATGACTTGAACTCTGCAAGTAACAGTTGTTGCAGTAAACATCTGAAGGTAAGAAAACTCCTCCAAGACCTTCTCCATGCTCAAACACCTTTAAGAATTGCTCCAACACATTGATTGATCCATACACCCATGGACTTGAACCTACAAAGATTTCCTTTAGATGTGCTCAAATCGGCAATTAGAGGTCACCAATGGATCAAGAATGTCCAAAAACCCCTAAGTAGACTCTTCTTGAGCTCCAAAAGGCCAAAAAATAACAAAGATATGGCTCTACAAGCTCTCCATGTAGTTTTGTTATTATTCATACTACAAATAGGACCAACAATCTAACTATCCTATGAATCCACCCTATTTTCTGCTATGGAGGCAGAAATTCGCCCGCCAAAGGTGCAATTTCTTGGATACTTAAATTGCCCAAGGATAATTGCCTGCCCCTACTGGTCTAGCCCCTTAAACGTTGAGTCGATGGTAATTTTGGAGTTAATATGGATAGGGGTCGGGGCTAACCACCAGCCCCTATCATCGGAGCACCTTTCAACACTGCACTAAGATCTTGTGGGAATAATAAAACCAGGGGTTGGTCCCCAAAATTCACCCCCTCCATCGAGCACCTTCCAATTAATGCCAAGGTCATGTGTGGGTCCATAATCCCAGAACTCAGGGTTAACTCTCGTCGATGATCCCAAGCATTCATCACGTGGTCTCATGAGCGATGATAGGACCAAGGGTTGGGCTGGTCCCAAGCCCCCCCTCTGTTGGTGCCTTCTGGTTTTCTGCCTGAGGTCTTGTTGGAGGTATGGTGACCAGGGGTTGGGCTAGGTCCCAAGCCCCACTTCAATATGCCCAGGGTTACGTGGAGTAGCGTTGACCGGGGGTTGAAGCTAAACACCTGACCCATCCTCCCAAAACATGTCAAAGGCAAATTCAGATAACACCTAAGCCTTATAGTGTTAAGAAACACCATGAGGGCATAATGGTAAGGTACTTGTCTTGGTCGACGAAGGTCTTGTGTTCAAATCCTGCCCAACCTATATAACCATTAACCAAATTTTGGCAAACCGTGGGGTGCCACATGATGGCTTCTAGTTGGGCCATGTGTCACACCCTAATTAGTCCACCACACAAAAACACGAACCAATAAAAAAGGAGCTAATTCGACTAATACGAGGATGCCACTTAGTAGAATCTCATTTGTTTGTACTTGCACAGTCACCCTAGATGATGTCAGTTGTATAGAAGCCCATTCAGCAACCCTGCTCATTTGTTAGTTGTTGGGTCAAATGATCAAAACGTGGCAACTTGAGTATATTGTGTCGGATTGAGGTGAAACGAATGTCGTTGGATTTAGAATGACGAGCACTTTGAATTGACGTCAGTTTAATTTTATCGCACGATCAGGATTGAATGCCTTGCCTTGGTGTCTACTCTCCACATTATCTCTCAATCAGGGGCATAGAAAGGAGGTTTAAAAACAAACAAAAACAAACAAACAAACAAACAAAACAAAATAATAATAAAATTTAAAAACATAGAAAATCCAAAATACTTAGAATACAATTCACATAATCAAAGCATTTTTTTGTAAGAACACAAAATTACATAGAGTAAATGCATGGAGTGACATGTGTAGACCACTTTAGGGTGCCAAAACTATAATTGTCGAGCACATAATGGGGAGAGACCATATTCCTTTGAGATGGAAACCAGATGGTCTTCCTGATAGGTTTGAGGACAATGTTTAACTTCAAAATACATAGACATAAACTTTCATAACAAAGATAACAAAAGAACGTAAGAAAAATATAGACAGTGCAGAAACTAGGAAAGCATGTCCTAGAACGTGTTTGTGGGTTTGATCATTCTTAGCAAGGTACTGGAAGGGGTCTTTGTAACCTTTTGGGAGTCAAGGAGGTCACTTCCGCTCAATGAACACACCATACGTGCTAGTGGTGGCCTTATGATGCAGAGATGCACCTGCTTGAGTAGTTGTGACAACAACCTTGATAGTTACTATTTGAACTTTGTCCATCATGGCAAGAGTTTGAGCTTGCTCTCTGGGGTTGTCTTGTTCCTTTTCCTTTAAATTTTGAGGCTTTGGGATCTTAGGGCTGGGAGGTCTGGATCCCTCATATATTAAGTCTTAATTGTCCGACAATGTCAAGGAATGAGGTGAGGCTAGAGGTGGTGGAGGAGGAGGGAGTAAAATTCCCAATGCCCCTAACAAAGCTCTCAAAGTTGAGTAGGTTTGTACCAGATAAAAGTCCATTTATGTAATTCTTCTTTCTGCAAGTCAAAGGACCTCTTCCTAGTCCCTCAGATTGCGATCAATAAGTTTCTAATAGTCCAATGGTCGTCACCATTATTCCTAAGCTCTTGAGCTTCTATGGTGACTATTAGGAGCCTAATGTGCTGAGGCATATTTTTGACATACTACTCCACTCTGAGCCATTTCAAGTCAGGGGAGGCAGACCATGCCCTCACCCATGCCCATCACACCTAGTATGACCTCTTTCATGTACCATATCTTCCCGAGAAGAAGAACGTTTTCACACAATTCTAATTTCATGTGCCTTCGTTTCCCAACCAATGCAACGAAGGCTGGCATTAGAGGCTTGCAATCATAACTATGACCACTGACAAAAGCTATCAAGGTCAGTCCAAGAATGTGTGCAACAATGGAAAATCATTGAGCGACAAAGCAGCGAGGCGATGCCACCAACTACTTCTGGTAAAGGTTAATAGGCAGATCTAAGATTAGTTGCCAAGGTTGGCAAGGGTGATAGAAATTTGCAAGAGAGGCCAGCAAAGACAACGTAGCTAAGCTACCTACGAAACATTATAAATGAAGGGATGAGTGCTCCACTACATAATTCATGTCTCGAGCTTGTGTAAATGCCTAAGATCTATCTATTCACCACCTTTACTTGTGCATCGATTATAACTTGTATGGAAATCTAAGTGCAATCGCCACCCACCTTGGGCCATAAATTATCTATGGTGTGTTGGCATGGGTAACGATAGTGCACACACTGAGCGAGGAAGCACTTGGATCTATCATAATCAAAACATTATTTTAACTCTCATTTCAAAATATAAACAAATGCCCAACATTTTAAAACATACAAGATTCATATTAAGTGAGAGACTAAGAATTGCTTAAATTGTGTCCAAAGATATTTGTTAAAATTTTCCATAATTTGAAAATTCAATGGTAATTAAAATGTCATCCACATATAGATGATGGTTTGGAAATTTTAAAAAGAGAGCTAAGGGAAAGAAGAGATAATGAGAACAATAAAGAAGTGTGAATTGTGAATGATAAATGATATTAAAGGATAAATTAAATATAATATAAAAGAAAAAGATAATATCTATGAACATCTTAACTTTCATTAAATCATAAATTATCATTAATATAATATATTAGTGAATTATTATAATAATATATTAATTTAATCTTAGTTATAATAAATTATAGATTTATTATTATTTAAAATAACAAGATAAATGTCCACGGGGTTTTGGATAGATGGTGATTGGGTGCTCTGTTAAGACATTCCTTGATGTGAAGTCACCGGTTCAATTCCCTACCCCAATTGGGGTGATATATTGGACATGATGATGAAGATGTAGTCATGCCAAGCTTACAAAAAAATAAATTAACAAGATAAATATTTATTTACAATGAAAAACAACAAAAAGATATACTAATTGATAAATAATATGCAAATATCACATCTGTATTATTACTCTTTATGAGAAATATATTTCATTATGATTTATTTTTTCAGAGTCATTCATAGCTAGAGAAGTTAGAAAATACACAATAAATAGTTAGATTTAATACACAAGTAAAAAGTGTTTTTTGTTAGAAGATAATTAGAACAAGAAAAACATTATTTACTCATAGAATTTGTAAAGAAGTATTGAACCATTTATCTTAAAAGCAAAAGGATATTTGAATATTCTGGAAAACAAGTTCATGTGAACAATTATCAATCGTAAATTAGGTGTGAATACCATCTTAACAAGATATATTCATACCATCTCATATATATTAACTATTAACATTATGCAACTAATAAAAATAAAAATAAAAATAGATTATATATTATTATTATTATGAAGTTAGGCACTTTGCATTATGTCAAATGAGGATTACATAGACCAATAAAATTTTGTTACTGGTCTACCTGAAGGGAAGTCAAACTAGTAATATAAGTTCAGAGTCTTGAGGTTGCTAAGACCTCATCTAACTAGAACATCTTGTAAATAAAAACTTAAAATCAAGTCGGTTCTACTAGAACTTGACATACATTAACATGAGAAGACAAAAGAGACTACTAGTGTTGCAAGCAAAAAACCAGTGAGCCATAACAACTATTGGGCAGAATCTCCAGGCATTCACACAAGTTGGTCAATGTCCTCAACCAAGGAGAAGGAGATTTTGGTTGATCTCTTGGCTAGAATGGATAAATTTTAGTCTATATTTTCAATTTTTTCCTCTGGCTTTTCCAATTTGATAGAATTCTCCTGCTGATTCCTCTTGTACCTCCCAATATCGCTTGCAATATTCAAATGACATTTAACCTTATGTTGGCTTCATGCCATGATCGATGAAGTGATTGGAGTGCATGCAATGCACCAAGTATAGTGGGAGCCACAACCCCCTTTCATGTGGGCTGACATCATATCAAGGTGAGGGGCAAGGGGGGAGGAACACCCACTCTTAGGACCCCTCTTTGGGGGATAAGGTCCTTCGTAGCTAGATATTTAAAGTGAGCTCAAATGGATTATGGAATGTCCTCACTCAAATCCAAGTTAAGGGGGTGAATTATTATTTTGACAATGAAATTGGCTCGCTTGTCAGCCAATTTGTTGCTTTCTCTACGGACATGAGAGAGGAGCAAAGTTATGATTTTTGCCAAGACTTTTTTAGTAATGCCTATTAAATGTCCTAACATCCAACTCTTAGATACTTTGGAAGGATTTTATACACATTAGATTTTGAAGAAAACATTGATAATGGTCTTGAAATCTTCTTCAATAATGAGCTTGTGAAATTGTTTGTGGATAGCAATTGACTTTGCTCTAGAGCCCATACTTCAACAACATAATTAGTGTTGAAACCTATGGCACTTACATGAACATGTAGAATCTTCCCATTCGTACTACAAAATACTCCACCATAATTGGTTTGGCCTAGATTTCCTTTCGAGCCCTAATCGAAGTTAAGTTTGATAAAGTTCCCGTGTGGGGGGTGGGGGGGGGGGGGGTAGGGGGAAGGAAGGGTTAGAAGGGGAGAAGTTAGAGCAGGGAGGAGTAGCACCCATTCTTGGTCACCCTCCTTGTGGGACAAGGTCCTTCATAGATAGACCTTTACAGTGAGTTCAAATGGATTCTGGAATGTCCTCACTCCAATCCAAGTCAAGGGGATTAATTGCTATGCTAAGACTAAAATTAGTTATCTAGTTAGCCAATTTGTTTCCTTCTCTACAAACATGAGAGAGGATGGGAGTTATGATTTTTGCCAAGAATTTTGTAGTATTACCTATTAAAGCTTATAACCTCCAACTATTAGAGACTTTGGAAGGATTTGATCCACATTTGATTTTGTGAAAAATATTGATAATGGTATTGGAATCTTCTTCAATAATGAGCTTGTGAAATTGTTTTTGGATAGAAATTGAGAGACTCTACTCTAGTTCCTATATTTCAACAAGATTATTAGCATTGAGACCTATGGAACTCACATAAACATGTAGAATCTTCCCATTACTGTTAAAAAAGACTCCACCATCGCTGGATTGACCTGGATTTACTTTCGATCCCTCATCAAAGTTAAGTTTGATAAAGTCCTCCAGAGGGGGGGATCAGAAGGAAGGGTTGGAAGGGAATAAGTTGGGGACATTCGGAGTATGGCATAAGGAATAAGGTAACATACCCATTTTGGTTAAAATGACTTTTTTCAAGTTAATTACATTCCTAATCTTTGGAAGAACAAGTAAATGAATAAATTGTTTCCCTTATTTTATTTGGGATAACTTGCGAAATAAATTATGTGGAGGCCTTGATATTCTTGAATGTTCATTTGTTATTCTCCTTCCAAATCTCTCATAAGATGAATCATATGATGAGGTGCCATGGTCTGTTGACAATGGGATTAGTAAAAGGGGAGTCACACCATAATTGTAGAGTGGAGAGGACATTATTTTGTATTATGTCGCTTTTTTGAAAGAGCATAACAAGGTGGTCCTAGATAGAAGCAGAGAAGTTGCAGTTGCTAAGAAGATGATTGGAATATTTTGAATTAAATAAATAGAGAAGGTAGATTGAGGGGCCCTAAAGACCATGATTTTGAAGCTTGTCCCATGTCAAACTTTTGTTCCATAATAGAAGCCACAAAAAAGAGTAATTTTGGGCCAGTGTTTGATATTCCATATTATATGCCATTTGCCTTGATCATCCTCATTGTTTTTTATTTTGAGAAGACTATAAGGTTTAGAGACCTTAAATTTTCATGAATGATGATAAGCCCAATGAAAAATATCGTTGCCCTCCTAAGCACACAATTATTTTGTTTTCTAATTATTGCTTGATAATGGTGCTTTCATTTTAGGAGGGAGGCTCAAACCATTCCTCTTATGACTTCAAATTACAACGTCAAGAAGTGCACATGGATGAGTCCCAGTAATGTGTAACTAATATTTGGACCTTAGAGATGAGGGAGTCCCTAGGTCAGCAGAGTTGCTCATCCTGAGTTAATTTTGGTCACCGATGCCATGAGTCATCCAAAAATAGTGCATTGTTCCTGTTTTTTATTTTCCAAAATCTATGCTCCTGGAAAGATGTTTGTTCCCCCAAGCAACATTCCAAATATGAGAACTCTTGATGTTTCTTGTCATTCTAATGAGCTAAGTGTTAGGCGCAGCCCAACTTGGTCTAGTTTTGGTCAAAGACTCCACATTTTGAGGAGAAGAGCGCATGGGGTTTGCGAAGTTATATTTACCACGCGATGTTTAGGGGCTTTGGGGCGGGTCAAAGCACCTCATTTTGTAACAAGTATTGGGTGTTAGTTCATTGTTTTTTCGGATCCATGGTATGTGGACCATGGTCTTGTAGTAATGAAACCTATATAAGGAGATGTAATACTTCATCAAGGATAATAAGATTTTAAAGTAATAGATGAACCGTTGATATCTTTAGTCTTTACTCTGTATTTTGGGCTTTAGGAGAAGGCTCCACAACTGAGTGCACAGAGGCCTTGAAGAGTATGCAGCTAAGTGCGCAGACCACATGTAGCTAGGTGCGCAAGTCGAAGAAGTTGTATGTATTGAAGATCTATCTTAATAAAAGAAGAAGAAGTTTTGATAAAAGTTTATGTATCTATGTTTATACATAATGTTATGCATGCTTTCTATTGAATTATGAGAAAGAATATATGTTATACTATTTTCTGATATGTTTATGTGATAAGTGAACATCTGTGAAGTAAATCATCAGTGCAAAGTTATTTATGCATGCAAAGTTATAGATAGGTCTAAGACATAAGTAAGCACATGGGCGCCACAATGCGCATATCCCTCTGGCTAAAAAAACCTGGTTCTGCAACCTCTCATAACCGCTTCAGGTGAGACTGTGATCTGCTTGCAGGTCGTTGCCAAAAGGGCCAGTGGTTGAGGGTTTTTTTGGTGTGCAATACACTTTGAACCTGGATCTAAGCCCCTTGAAACAACACTAAGACTCTTGGGTAGTGGGGGCACACTCACTTTCCACATTTTTCTCCATAAAACCTCTGAATTTTTTATCCATCTCCACCAAGTTTTAGCACTTAAGGCTCTACTGAGTATATCTAGATTATGGAGACCAAGTGCTCCTTTTTTTGGACAACATATTTTCTCCCATGCAATTAGAGCCCATTTTTCGGTCTCTTTTGGCACCCCTCAGAGGAAGTTGTGTTGAATATTTTTTATCTTATTTAGGATGGCTTTGGGGGTTACCATTACCGAGAGAAGATATTTGGGGATGGATTGAAGGACAAATTTGAGCAAGATCAAGTGACCATCTAGATTGAGCAATCTGAAACTCCAATAAAAATTTTACCTTCAAACTTAAGAAGAACATTTTTCCATACCTTTTGTCTGAGAGGATTTCCAATTAGAAGGGTTACCAGATATTTGGATAGAAGAGATATTCTTTGAGAGCCAAGCAAATGAGATATGTGAATTTGGACAACTAGTGGGGTACTAAAAAAGAAGATTTGAGATTTTTCCATGTTAATGGAGGTTCCTGAAGCATTAGAGAATTCTTGAAGGATGTTTTTAAGGGTAACGACTTCTTTAACAGTGGGGATGCCCAAGAGAAGAGTATCATCCACAAATTGTTGGTGTGAATAAGACAAATAATGGGAACCAAGAAGAATACCTTTTAGTTGGAAAACTTATAGGGATGAGTTGATAGACATGCCTAACCCTTCAATCGTGAGGAGAAACATGTGAGGGGAAATGGGGTCTCCCTGCCTAATGTTGAGATTTCAACAAGATGATGGAGCTTAGTAAAAAGAGTCGCCTTCACTAAGTGGGCCCGCAGGCAAATTATGGCGCAAAGTCTATTTTTAGACTATGTCTATTTTTAGACATATGGATCATGTCTATGAGTTGCAGGATGTTGTTTATGGATGATTGTTCAAGTTGG
>APFE031537354.1:6033-16948 GCA_000404065.3 Pinus taeda | reverse complement strand
AGGTATTGAGAAATGGAGGCAGGCAAGCAGTGGAATAGATTTGGAGATCAGAACTGAGCTGTATTGTGTGTAACAGGTGGAGATATTGCTGGATACTTGTGAGAAGTATTGACTATTGTAATGTTACATGTTCTCAATCATTAATATACAGATAGTGTGGGGTTTTCAGCTGTAAGCTTTCCCTAGGTTACATATTGTGTTAATGTGTGCATGCTCTTGATGTTTTATTGTTATTGATGTTGCTATATTGATGATCAACATAGAGGAGCTTATGCATTGTGTATGTATTCCGCAATAGTACATGATCAGGATAATCTCCATTGAATATGTGTTTATTATTCAAAATTTCTACACCTAATACCCCTTGAGGGGACAAAAGTGGGATAAGGAGACACATTAACTAGGATGGAAAATAAAGTTTTGGAAATGAGGGAAAGAATACATTATATCCATCTTTCTAAACACCCAAAAGCATTGAGCATATGAAAGTAAATTGCTAACTCAAATTATCAAATGATTTTGACATATCAATTTTGATGAGCATACCTAGAGATTTATTGGAATTAAGCGAATGAATTTGTTCATGGCTAGTATTATGTTGTCTATAATTTGTTTTCCTTCCACATGACCAATTTGCTCAAGAGAGATAAGTGAAGGGAGAAATGTTTTAGTCAATTGCGATAACTTTGGAGTTGATTTTATAGATAACATTACATAAGGCAATAGGCTTTGAATTTGAAGGAGAATCAATGAGGGATAGTTTTGGAACAAATATATAAAGGTAGCATTAAGGTTTGTTGAGATAAAGGAGGAGCATCAAGAATCTTCTACTACTTGCCAAACATCATACCCAAGAATTTTCAAGCAAGCCTTGCAGAAATAGGCGATAAAGTCATTGGGACCTCAGGACTTGCATTTAGGCATTTCCATAATAATTGCTTCCACTTCTTGCATTATGATTCCCTTCAAAAGCAGATCATTTTGTTCCCTTGATACAAGTTTCAAAATATGCTCAGTGATTTTCCTCATAGAAGGCTAGTGATTTGAACAATAGAAAGGGAGAATAAAAGCCTCAAAATTGGTGCCTGAAATATAGGGAGACTTTGCTATGAGGAATCTATTAAGTCTTGGAGCTATTTGAGATGTGCCTCCTCGCTTATGTTCCAGGTGTATTGATTTATAAGTTTGGAGTTATTGATAAATTACACAAAGAGTGGGATTTATTTATTGATTCTATGGATCCCACCTTTCTTTTCATTAAGATTTTTTATCATGTTAAAATCTACACCTATAATCCAAAAAAATTCCTTGATAAGCTTCGAGGCTTTTAGAGTATTTGAAGTAAGATATTTTTGTCAGCATGAATAGTAGGGGCATAAACATTGGTTATGAAACTCAACTTGGTTGAACTATTGGGATGGAAGTTAGCAGTTAGAATTTTGGGCCAAGAAAATGAGTATTGAAGAATGATTAATGAAGGGTTCCAAGCGATAGCAATACCTCCTTATGCTCCTTCAAAATCCTGGGATAGATAGTTATAATTTCTCTAGACATTCTTTAAAAGCTTGTTTAGAGATTCATAAAAGCATTTTGTTTCCTTAATCATCATGATGTCACGGTGTTCGAGGCAGGTTTTTTTTTAGGAGTCTTTACTTGGATTTCTTATTAAGACCCTTAGCATTCCACGAGATGACTTTCATTGACAGTGTTGAGAGGAGGGTTGAAAGATGGCATCCATTCATGATATTCTACCAATATTAACCAAGTAGTCCCCTAGGTCCTATAGTAATTAACTATTGCTTTCCTGCCCCTTTTAATTTGGTTCTTTCATAATATTCAATTGGTCTTTAGGAGCATTTATTTTGATTCCATTAGAGGAAAAAATAAGAGTTATGGTTATGGATATTACATGGTTTGTGAACTTGACGAAGGATTAGATCTTGATTTCCTTTTTTTGTAAGTAAGAGAAATTTCATTAAAGTAAAATTATAGAGAGTACAATCTTGAGCTTTGGAGCTCATCGAATGCTGGTCTTGAGCATATCCTTTAGGTAAGGAAAGAAAAAAGAACAGAGAAAGTTGGAAAGGTTTCTGCTCCGAGTGGAGAAACCATAAAACCTCCCAACTTTTACAATTCTCCAAAATGTACCAAAACATAGTAGAATGATAATGCCACCATGAGAGGTTGACTGCTAAAGGCAAAAACCATTAGAACAAGAAAGTTGGTCATGCCACTGAGAGAAGTTGGCAATGAGGACATGTGACAAGCAACAGGTAATGAATGGACATCGTACCTTGAGAGGTTAGGTTATCCCACATGATGCTTTGGTGGATTCTCCTCAATCACTGGGCATGGCTTGTAGAAGTCCAGATCATCGAGTAGAGGAAGCTTGAAAGAGATCGGGCGACTGGAGGAGCCATGGAATTCAATGAGTTGTTGCTTCAAGTCGTTGTCGGGGGTGTTGGGCCCATTGGTTTGGAAATTGGTAACTCTTCCAGAGCCATGGGAAGGACCCATGATTGTTGGGATCGATATTGAGTTGGAGCGAGGTAGGTTACAATAAAGAGAGGGACTAAGCATCATGAATAGAGTGTCTACAAGTTCTAGGGAGTAAGATGAATCACAAACCATATCTATAGAAGGGGAATCATAACCCTGAAGTTCCATGCCCAATAGGAAAGAAATTTGATTGCATGTTGACTTCACATGATGGAGGTGATAATCCAGGTCCATCACATGACCCTCGAGCAGCACATTAATGTCCTCCCGATGTATATAATAACAACCTAACACATTGCGCAAAGCCCAAAGGTGGTCTCTATAAGTTCGAAACTCATGGGCTTTAGATCAACCACCATGCGTCGAAGATGGTGGGGAATTCCACTATCAAAGATATTGTCTCCATGCCCATGCCAAGGAGGGTGAGGAGATCAGTCTCGCCCATGCCCTCCTCTACTAGGCCTTCCTCGCTCTCGAACCATGGATGTAAGGCCATATAATGTGTTGGAAAATCTATTATGGTAGTTATTTGAACAATTCTCCTTATCCTTGATAAAATCTTGTGAAATTATGTTAGCTTCTTATTATTCTTTGTTAGATTATTTTAATCAAACAATTATCAAGACCATAAACCATGAGGATCATAAAAGGAAATGGACACAAAATGTAGGCACCAACCAAGGAAAAACCCCTCCAAAGGGGAAAACCCAAAAATAATATCTTCTCTTCTTATAGAATCAAATCAAATGAGAAATACAAGACCCAAATGCCAAGACCAAATCCACTCACAAGCCCCAAGACAATCCTCCTTCAAAGAAACGATGGTCAAACCCTTCCAAATCTCGTCAAACTTTAGGTCTCGACCACTGCAACAAAATTTTGGCCTCCTGAAATATACCTACAAATTCCGGCCTCTATGCAACTGAAATTTTCACATGTATGGGATTTTCTAAGGTAGATCCTCTCTCTTTTGACTTTTATTTTCTTTTCCTCTTCCCTTTGACTTCTTCCTAGCCCATTTCATTCATTTTTCTCCTTTCTCAAGAGATCGAACTTGCTTGTTGTGTATGTCAAATGACATCGAGATGATCTTATATATACACATCCGAGGAGGTCGAATTACCCCAAACTAGGCCTACTTGAAGAGGCAACACCAAATTCGTCTTGTGAGGACAAAAATCGCAATTTGATTCAATAATAAAATAAAATAAATTCCTTTACATTTATTTTTCAAAGTCCATATGGGACTTGACTTCTAGACTTACGAAAAATACTCTTTTGACTTAACACACAATAGAAGCATAAAGAACATGCTTGGCCTAGTGACAAATCAACTTAAGCATGAAACTTGTGCTATAAAATAATTATTATTTTTCTTCTTTTTACAAAAATATACAATGTCATAACTACAAAGATAATTATGAAGATCAAACTAGTTACATTTTCCAACACTCCCTCTTAACTAGGGAGGTATTCATAATCACATAATCAATACAAGGATTCTCTCAAAATAAGATATTCTCATAAGAAGAGTCTAATTGATAAGCCATCTTTTAAGTATCAACATCATAACCAACATTGTTAACTTAATAAGGATTTGACTAACAAGCTCTATTTCTTCATTAGATCAGAGCATAATGTTGGCAGGCTTTAAGTGAGACAACACACTACCTCTTAAGTCACATACCCCATCTATATGTTCATTAGGTGTGTCCTTCTAGGACTATTGTTAACTTGGATTACCAATCCTAAAAGAATATTGATCCTCTTCAATGACTCTTCTCTTTGATACCTTGTCCAATGCTCAAAGAGTATCGGTCTACTTCCTATATTGGATTATCTATCCTCAAGGAGTATCAATCTCATATGCTTATCCAAGGATTACCAAAACCATCCACCCAATCCATGTATACTTTGTGTTAGTGTCCTATATTATAGTAGTCAAAAACAAGTTTTGTCTTTTCAATTTATTTTGGTAAATGTGTAGAGGTTTTGCTATGATCTCTTAGAGATCAAGATATTGGTGTTTGTAAAGAATGTTAGATTTCATTATTGATGTAATTATGTTAGAGTGTGTGAAAGATGATGTAAAAATAGTTATGGATTCCCTAAAGATTGAGTCAAGTAAGTCTAGGGTCGATGTCTCATACAAGATCATGAGTGGGGTCACAATGAGTCTTTTCTTCACATCATGAGCACAAAGTAGTGGGGTCAGTTCATTCAGTTAGGTTGTCAACGTCACTAGCTAATTGTTTTCCTCAGTAAAAGAACCCAACATCTAGTCAAACATATGCAGCTGGAAATTCATTGCGCTTTTGTTGTGAGGGGTAATTTTCAAGGACAAAGGTTTGTAGCTTCAGCACAAGTCTTTAAACGGGTTCCTAACGTCGTATAGGATGTCTTCTACCTACTCAAAACTTTCAGAAAGGGAATGGATAGAAGTACGAGAACCATGGATTCATTGCACTTTTGGAGAAATGCAGCGCATTCGTTGTGCGTTCACATAGTCAAAGGAAGTTGCTGTGTTTTTTGACTATTTTTGCCATCATTTTCAAAATCCGTTTTCGACCAAATGGAGATGAATTTTGAAAAAGTGAAAGAGGTTTTTTTCAAAAACTAGCTATATTACAATAACCTTCTCCATTTTGTAATAGGTGTCATATACTGGAATATTCGAATGAATCATTATAACCTATTTTCAGATTTCGTTATTTCTTATTTTAGTCGTGATCTTTGGGCACGAATTCCGAGGATATGGAGAATAATTTTTGAAAACTGAGAGAGGTTTCTCTCAAGAACAATCTCATATACAAAAATCTCCTTCATTTTTGTAACCTATATCATTATTCAAGAAATATTATCTAATATTTGACCCGTATTGTCCAAAAATTTGGTCCCTATTTCCTAGCAGGCAATTTATAAATCTAATGTAACTAACTATATCTTTAGGGAAATGGTTGAGCTTGACCCCCTAGGTCTAAGGATGATCTAATTGTATATATTCCACAAATTTTAGTGTGCAAAAGGTTGGTTGGTCAAGTTTGAGAAGAAAGAACATTTTGTGTATTGTATTTTCTAGATTTTCCACTGAATGAAACGACAAAGACCTAATTCTACAGGGATTCCTATGTTAGGTGCTTTGGAGATGTGTTTCTTTTTTTTGTAAGTTATCTTATGTAATCAATCATGCTTTGAAATGTGTATTCTTGTTTAGTTGGACAAAGATTTGTCTCAAAATTTGCTTCAAAAAGTGTTATGTTTCAGTTTGATAAACATTTATGTTTTCTACTTGAATGGCATTTAGAATTCATCTTGTTATTTGATGTTGTATATGTCATTTTCCACCTATCTTATACTCACCCTCCTACAATGAATTTGACTGAAAACTTGAAAAGGACTACCTACCTTTCCCCTGTAGAAGATCCATCTTTCTCTTCATCCTTTCACTGGAAAATAATTGATTTGTATGACTGTATTGCCCAATGGATCCATCTTCTCCCCTGCCAATAAACCTTTAAAATTTTATTCCTTTCTAAGCACCATATCTAGCCTAAAATATAAGTGACTGAAGTTTTAGACATGGAGAGCCCTCTCTGAAGCTGGAAGGGCTATATTCCAAGCTTCCAAGTGGTTTGTGGTTAATTTTGGGTTCCTCTCCTCAACCTAGAGGAATTACAGAGAGCTAACACTTTGGATTGAGTTCAAAACAACCAGTGGTAGATGTACTAGCCTCAACTACCATTATGAATTTTTGCAACATTCTTCCACTTAGCAAAACCATATACCAACTAGATAACCAATACCAAAACATAAATATCATAATTACCTGATCATGATGGCCTTTTGTCAAGATGTTGGATTATGCTTTTGACATCAACATCCTCTCGCATTTTGCATATCCATATTGTACAAAAATCATTTTCCAAGCTTTTTTTTTTCAATCAAAGTGCCCATGGGATGAACCAATCAACAAGCTATAACAACTTTTCTTTGAAGTTGTCATTGCCAATATTATTTCTTTCTTTGAGAGCTCATTTAGATATTTGAACAATATCATCATGTCTATGCCATGCTATCTTATGGAAGAGTATTGTCATTCCAAAGTATACCAACCCCTTTTTCCTTGCATCAAGTAACCACATGGAATACCTTTCATGCTTGTGTTATAGAGCATATTCTTATGACCAAATCTTCTTGCAAGATTCTCGTAGATATGAGTTCTATCTTATAGAGAAGAGTTATGCATACCTTAACCATCTAGCCATCCTTCCTTTGAATGAGCTTGTTTCTTATCCTAAAGGAAGATAAACTTCCCTTCCTAAGAGGAGAAAGACTTCAACTATGCCTTCCAAACTGCATCTTGACCATTATCATCCTTCATCCTTTAAGATAATTGTTTCCATACTAAATGGAATATATTTCAGTCATGTCATAATACTTCTAAATACTTAAGAAGCTTCCCTGAATGATGGTTCTCATTGGAGGATCTCGATGATCATTTTTGCAAGATGACTACCTTTAATATTATGTTAGAAAATACTTAGATGAAATTTGATGTGCAATATGGTCTATATGTTTTCATTCTTGTTAGCTAGATGACGTATTCCAAAGCAATTTGATTATGTGGATTCTAATTCTTATACTATCATATGCTTTATCCTATGATGTTGTAACACCCTCCTCCCACACTTACCCAAGCTTACCAGTCCACCGGGGTAAATATCTGAAGAAGATTTTCCATGATATGAATCAACTCCCTAAGTATAGTTAAGGAAATGCAATCGATGAACCGAAACCAAAATGGCCTTCCTTTGGAGATACAAGACCCCATGAGCTAACTAACCACTCCAGGTGCCCAACCCCTAAGTTAACCAGATTTTTCACTAACTTGGGCTCTTAGTCACTCCCATGACAAGGCAAGCCAATGATTGTAACCCTCCAATCACTCCCACAAGCCTGCTTCCCAGCAATTGTAAACTAATTTACTCAGTTTTGTGCCGGTGACCCCAATATATGAGCCACTTTTTCAGGGCTAGGATCGAAGCCTCTACCCAAAACTTAATGAAACTCTCAGAAATTATAAATAACACAAATACAAAGCCTTTAATTAAAATATTGATAAGGGACTTAACCTATGCCATCCCAACCATGACAGAAATTTTGTTAAACATATCATGAACAAGTAATGTATAGGTCATAAATACACATTTGAACATAGGGGTCTCATACTTATATGAGAATTGTCAAGAAGGTTTGATGCCCTCTCGCAATAGATGTAATATCATCTATTAGGTCATACATTCATTAATATTTCATTTACTAATCAAAACATGATGAGAGCCGTAGCTTAAGTCTATCATAAAACCATGCTTATAACCAACATATAACTAGAATATTAACAATGTTAGAACAACCATCAAAGCCACATAATAACAAGTATGAATACTCATGAGATATAAGAGAAAAGAGTTGTTATTAACATATGAAAATCCAACCAAGCCAGGGACTTCCATATACCACCCAACCATAGATTAGGGTGAACCAAATCTATCTTTCAGCCAATAACCCTTGTGCCATATTCTAGGCATGAATGCGGGACTCACAACAAAACCAACTAGGACTTCCTCAAGATTTACTATGTACCCTGCCATTATCAGTTAAAGGATTTCTAGACTTGAAACCCTCATCTATACAACGAGGTTTTATTGTGTATCCCTCCATTACCTGTCAAGGGATTCCTAGTCCCAAACAAAGAAACATACACTACTAGGCTTTACCGCAATCCCACCAAAACCGGTCAAAGGATCACTAGGACTTAAACAAGCATGGATTACTCCATATTCCTTCACCAATATCTTGAGTAATTTTCCCATTTCCACCCTCAAGCTTTACCATGTATCCTGCCATTACCGATTAAGGGATTCTTAGGCCCTTGGGATTTTTTCTAAGACCACCTCACCTGGTTTTGAAACTATCCAACAATACAACTCAACCAAATAAAAGAACCCCATCACACCATGGCTATTCGAAATTGGCAAGGCATGGATTAAACCACTATCACACCAGGAAAAAACCATGCCAATGATAGCAGGAGAACCAAATACACACATGCATGCCAAAACTAGCAAGGAAATCATACATGCAACTTGATACCTACAAGTAATCCCGTTGTAGCCACTTAATCCAACTCTTATTTACTTGAGCATTGCTTCCCTTTGCTTCATTTTTCTTCCTTTGCCTTCCTTTCTCCAATCCTAGAGTGCTCTAAGAATGCTCTAAGTGTGCAAGAGTATGAGGGAGAGAGAGAGAGAGCTCCAACCCAAAACCGTCAAAAGTTTGTGAACTGATCCTCGGAAGCCTTTTTACCATTGAGGCCTCTATTTTCTTCAATTTCCTCTATTTTCCTTCATTTTCCTCCTCACATGCAACCTGTGACCTTTCACCTTCCTTTTCTTTTATTTTCCATTATTTTCATAAATAAAATGCTAATTAATACCTCTTTGCCTTTGCCATTGCATTTTCCAATTCCCCCCTTAGCCATAATAAACCAAATGAACATTCACTAGGATGTTTTGCCCAACATTCAGCTTGGAATACATGTCCCATGACCTTGGTCTTATTTTTCCTTTATTAATTTTATTACATGAACTTTTAACCTGAAGTTATTACATATGCTATGTTAAAATTGCAAACTAGGGCCAAATTCCACTTTGGACAAATTAATTGATGAATATAATCATTCCGTTGAATTCCTCTTTTCGAGAGGACCAAAATTGATATAAATATTGTCTCATTTGGACAAGCAGAATTGTGATTTTGAATTTTTGTTTTCTCACAAGCAATTTATCAAGGTCAACCTCAGCTCTATGTCGACTCATCAAGCCAAATAGTCACGTCTCTTGAACCCAGCGAGTTGTATATATAGAGGTGCTCTCAACATCATTTACTGTTGGGTCCCTATAATACTAGTGATTACCCCATTACTATTGAGTTATACGCCTTATTATATTGATGTACCCATGTAGTGCCCATATTGTTACTATTGTGCCCCATAGAAGCCCACTATTGTTATTATTGTGCCCTTACATTATTATTGTTATGTAGGCTCTGATTATGTTGTTACACCTTAGACTCCTATATATAGAGAGGAGGTCTTTTCATTTGAATCATCGGAGAATTGTTCATTTATGTAATGTAAAGGAGGTTGCCCCCTCGAAGAGGCTAAATTCTAAGGCATTGATCTCTCTTTTCTATCTTTTCTTAAGCTGGTTTCATAACATTTGGTATCATAGCATTGGATTCTAGGGTTTCGCTGCTCCAAACAGGTCATCGTGGAATTTTCGCTATAACTTTTTTTTCTGCGACGTTTCAGAAGTTGAAAAAAAAACAATTTGAGAAGACATTGCGCTAAATCTCGGGTCCGAATTTCAGAGCTTTTTGCGCTATAGTTGCGGAGATATGATCTGAGGAAGTTGGTCTTTTTGCAGACTCCTAAATTACATTCCAAACAGGTGACCTGGGGAAAATCGTCATAACTTTTTCTCTAAGCATTGGATTGAAATTTCGTCAGAAGATACAAAAAGAGGATGGACTTTAGTTTCTTCTATATATTTTTCAAAGCTAAAGGTCGAAACAGTAACTCGTGGCACGTCGTACAAGTTCGCTCTACTGAACTAGTCTATAATCAAGTCACTGTGGGAGATTTCGCATAACTCTTCCTTGGAGAATCCAATTTGGATCAGACTGGTGGCATTGGAAAGAGGACACAAAGGGCTACCAAAGGTTGAAATTTCAGAACTAGATGTTCTGAAGTACAGAGAAACATCAGAGGCAATATCGAGCTCCTACAAAGAAAAAAAAGGGTGTGTAGATTCTTTTAAATTTTTGCTTAAGATTGGTTTGAAAATTTATTTTGAAGGAATTCAAAGGGCTAGTAGAGCATTATTATCGGTAACTGATGCCCCGATGAAAGAAAATGCAAACACCTAGTAAGGAACCTGAAAGCTCTAGCATGACTCATGAAGAAGAGGAAGAAATGCTACATGATATATCAAAATTACAAGACCAAGTGCAAAAAATGTCAGCCTCACAAAAACTAACAGAAGCTAAGATAAATGGCATGTAATCTAAGATAAAGGGTGTGGAAGCTAAGATGAATGGCATGGAAGCTAAGATGGACGATTGGAAGACAGATTTGAAGACATACATGGGCGATTTGAAGACAGATTTGAAGACAGACATGGACGAATTGAAGATAAATATGAATAAGCTGCTACAGGAAATGGTCACTAAGGGTGAAAGGGTAGTAAAGGAAACTCATGATGAGAAAAAAAGAAATGTTAATCATGATTCCATAGACTCTAATGTGGGATCAAAGACCCATCATATTCCAAAAATCGATATGAGGAATTTTGAT
>APFE031537347.1:0-13856 GCA_000404065.3 Pinus taeda | reverse complement strand
TTATTGATTTTGACTAATAATTAGATGGCTAACTCTTGTGGAATAACATTGACAAATATGAAGGCTAGATAAACATTACATAAGTTTCCATTGGGCCTATGGAGTCAATCATACTTCATTAAACAATGATATTTCCTTTACATAGAAGTTAGGGCATTTAGCATTTGGATGTTCAGAACACAACTCATATAAAACCACAGTTCATAAATGCATACAGGAAATCAGAGCACAATCAGTGAATTCCGAGTGATTACACATCTATGCAATTGTAAAAGACATTAAGGAAAGAATAAAATCACACATTCTAAACATGGAAATCCTTCATGAATCCTGAGAAGAAAAGCAGCCAACTTATATTACTGAACTCTGTCTTTACATAAGCCAAAACAATACTATGTTATAAAATTTCCAACCCTCATTACATTTCTGTTTCAGCTATATATAGAATCCTTATTCTAACTAATTCGAGCTTCCTCCTCCAGCATGAGGGGAATTTGATAACTCGATAACTATCTCTAATGACACCTATCAGCTATTTAACTAACTATTAAATACAATAAGGTGTTGACTGGAATTTTAAAGAGTTCTAAATTAATTATGACTCTAACTCCATTTTCCATGCAATAGTGGCTTCTCCTTGTTCTTTGACACCTAGCCCTTTTTCGATTTGGATAAACTGGATGTTTAATACTCCATATTGACCTTGAACGCTGAATCTTTAACTGCCCAGTAGTATTAGGAGATGTCCCTTGCTTCTCGGCTCCTGTTTTCCTCAATTTGCTCGAATGTATAAGAGCATGTTTCCAACCTTTAATAACCCTAGATATGGAACACTGCCACGTTTTTGATGTCCTGTAGGCTGCATTGATGGACATGTGTGCAGGAAAAAGCTCCTTGTATGCAAATCTTTTAATGCCTTTTGAACGGTGATAAAGGGACTTTATAACAGAAATTTAGCCTTGGGTTAAAATATTTCACCTTTTTAAATGTACACCTATTTTGGTCTGAATGGCTATTGTAGCTCCATCTGATGTCTTGCGTACCCTTTAGGTGTCCCTTCTTCAAAATTCCCGTTCATAATACAAAACTGTCGGTCTGCGTTAAAATCATCACCTACAGCAGTTTCGTAGCGCGCTACGAAACTGCTGTTTTATTTAAAACATCTTGCTTTTGACCCGAAATCCTTATCACCCAAACATCTGATTGCCAAAAACTCCCTTTGGTTTTTCATATGTATAGCAAGGATTTACATGTCTTCAAAACAATAAGACTAAGCAAAATTAACAAAAATTTAGAACAAAACCTTTCCTGAAAAGAAAATTCATTTAGCAGGTCACTGGCATAGCTGTGCCTTCAGGTCTCTAGCAGCTTTCTTGAGTTGGTTAATCTCATCTTCAGCTGCTTCTATTTGGCTTTTCATGGCTGCTATATAATCTCCTTGAGATGTGATGACTGCTCTGTTTGTATCTTTTTGCCTAACTTTCTCAGTTTCCTCTGTTCTTGGCAGCGCTTCCTTTACTTGCTTCCTTGTAATAGGTCTTTTAGGTTTAAAAATAAATTCTTCACTTGGCTCATCGAATTTAAGCCTTTTTGAGGCTTTAGACTTCTTGTTACCTTCTTGCGGTGACTGTGTTAAATCAATTTGAACTGGTTCAGACTGCTCGAATTCAATGGCCTGTAATAAATCATTCAAGCTTGCCTTAGACACTGGGCTCTCTTCAACAGCTATAGCTTTACCTTTTTCCTTATTTATTTGGCTTCTTGTTCTTACCCTTGAGACTGCTTCAGATTTGCTTATTTCAGGTACAGTCTTCTTACCCTGAGTTTTTTTCCTTTGTTGATTGCTGACGTTGTTCTTGAATGATTAGTGGCTTCACTGGTTTTCTTAGCTGTGACTTGGTTCGCTTTTTATCTCTTACTTCCTTTTGAAGCTCAGCTATGGTGAATTCTCTGGCTGGTTGTGGAGTAAGGCCAGTCTTGCTTTGGAATCCAACCATGAAAATAAACGAATTCCAGTCTCTGCCTATCTTTTGGAGGCCATCTAAAACTAGCAACTTAATCAAACCAATGAAATGAATAAAGAGGTTTCCACAGTCCTCTTTCTCAGCGAACCTTATCACACATCTACTTAAATGCGAAATAAATAAAAAGGATGTTTCTATGGAGGACTTTCCCGGTGAAATGCAAGAGCAGTTTAAAATGGTAAGAATAGACCTTATTGTACCTTCCTTCACAGGTCAAATATTTCTGTATGCAGGTGAGAAGAAGAGCATAATGTTCCTTGACATAATTTCTGGGCACTGATTTTGTTAAGTCTTCATTTACATATGCCTCCTTTAAAAACTCGTTACAAGGATTCATATCAAATTTAAAATTTTTAAACCATTCTTCCCGTCCTCTCGGGATCTCTGTTACAGCAGCTATTACTTCTGGAGAAACCTGTACTTCTAGCATGGCTATCTTTGAATTTAAACCAGTGAAGTTTAGCGCAAATTCCTTAGTTACCTGTGCATGTCCCCCTTGTAGATTTTTTCAAATGTTCCAGCACCCGGCATCTTTGAACGCTTTCTTCACGCCTTCATCCCTCAACGCTATGTCCAGGCCTTCAGGTTCATTCCTCTGACATTTACCAGATCTGTGCTCTTTTCTCTCCATTTTTTCCTTTGAGATCTTCACACCCAAATTCTAACAGCTCCGGTCGGGATGGTGATTCAGCTCCTTTTTTAATTCAACCTCGCTTGTAATCAGGCTCACTTGAAATCAGCCTCGCTTGAAATTCAAATTGAAATGCTTCAATGCATAATCAGGCAGACTGGTCTCTCATGCAGCACTTACGACCATCATTAAGGTCTATGCACGGTAAAATCTCTTGGGAATGATATTTCTGTGCATATAAACAGTCTATTGGTGGAGTAGCGGCAAATGAACGTTCAAACATGATACAAGAGGTACACAAACTGACATGAGTAGACACAAATGATGACTCACCTACGGACTTGACATTTCGGGAAAGATTCGCTGTGAAATGCATGAATCCATGATTTTGCAGTGCTTTTAGTTATAATTTTTAATGATGCATTGCGAAACTGCCTAATCATGACGCGTTGCGAAACTGCTAAACCATGATTGCGCTGCGAAATGGGCAAATGAGATTACGCTGCGAAATCACTAAAAGACACGGTGACTCGGATAAGACAAGGCATGACTATGGAATAATGATGGGTGGAGGAGAACCAATAGGAGTGGAGTATGATTTAAGTTAAAAACCTTTAAAACTCCAAATCCTAAGTGAGAAAAATAAAATGAAATCAACTTTAACACAGACCTTTGTCATCAGACTAGGTCAGACAATTATATGCAACAAACTTTTAGTTCTAAGTGATAACACAATCTACCCAATAATCTGCCTAATCAACCTTGCAATTTGACTTTTCAGTTGATTGTCAAAACCTTCAGAATGTGATAATTGTATTGTACGATGTTGGATTGAGGCGATTCAAGCATCATTGGAATCATAATGATGAGATCTACGATTTGGTGCTGGTTTCGGGAAAATTTAAGAACTTTCATTTTTTAACAACAAAAAACCAAATACATTGTAATACACTTATTGTGGAATGCACTTTGTTTATTGACATAAGATGCAAATATGTAAGCATAGCGCATTTTTCTAATATACAAATATTGTGGTTTCATATGTGACTCAATGTTTATGGATTTAAAGGATGATATAGCTATAAGGGATAATTACAATTCAAAGTGTGAATATGATAAGAAACAAGATGAATTTGTGAATGTTGGTTCAAAAGTAAGGGAAAAATTCCTTGTACACCATGTCAGATTAAGACATCTATGTTTAAATAAAGAGGAATTTGTGCCCTTGGGTTTATTCTCAATTGTTGATGAGGACCACATTATTCAACGAGAGATGTTGTTATCACATAATTTTGGTTTAATAGTGGAAATAATATTACCTTGCAATATATGCTTTCTCTTAGTGAAATCCTACAAGATAATATCTTTTCCAAAAGATAAATATATAACAAAATGTATGATATTTACTATAGTTTGAAGGGCTTTCCAATTCCAATGTTCATCCACTTCAAATATGAAAGTGTACTACTTAATGTTTAAAGGTGTGTTTGTGAAGCAAATTTATTAATTCTTAGATGAGAAAAAGTATGTTGTCTAGGGAAATTTTGTAGATGTGATTGAAGGAGAAGTGGTACAATTAGCTATGTTAGATGATATTCATTTTGGTATCCCTATCTATAAAGTATTCACACAAACGTCCACCCATTTTATTCTATAAGAGGGTTTTTTTGAATAGGTGGCCTATTAGTAGTTGGTGCACCTTATTGGTGGATGAAAAGGGTGATGTTAAATGAAATTTGGCCATAGGTAGATGTGAATATGTGGATAGAATTAAACGACCCATTTTCAAAATTTTTAATATTCCATTAGCATTTTACGAATATTGAAATTACAAAGAACACATTCTCTACAAAGTGTCATGAGCACTATGAAATTTTCCATAAACATAAGGCACCAAATCTAAAATATTGGCACCAAGTTAAATTTTTTGAAAAAGAGTATAATACCAACTTCAACTCAACTTACTATACCCATAGATAGGAATAAAATATGAAGTATAGAAAATGCTTCACCATTGTGCTTTAACATATGGACAAAATGAATACTTCCATACCAAGGCTAGGAAGGAAGGTAGAGTTAGTGAGAATTGCAAGTAATCTCCTATTTTGTATATTTCACATGATCACATGTGGCCATCAGACTAGGGGTTTTGTTCAATTTGGTCTCTCTATTCTAGATTCAAGTTTAAAATTCATTTTATCCTCCTTATCATTATGCTTATGCCTGTTAGAGGATCTAACGGTCGATGAATTTGTAAATTTGATATATGAGGATGGGTCATTAGTACATATACCCTTTGTATGATACAACTTTATAAAAAGTGTTCCTATGGAAATTCTTAATAATACCATATAGATAATCCTTCTAGGCTTTATCAACATCGATAGCTTCCTTGAACAACTCCCACCAAATTTATTCTTGCAACTTGATAGCTATGGGTGTGACAACAAGAAACATTATCCTTTTTCTTTTTCATCCATGCAGAAGAAAATAGTATTTTTATGATTGTGTATGTATAGTTTCTCACTGTTGATCACATCCATGACGATATATATGGAACATACCATAGGTTAGAAATTCATATAAAAATTAAAGATATATTATTACTCCAATATATCATGGTAAAAGTATACAATGGTTCAAGATGAAATAAAATTTACTTGATACATGATTTAAAGTATTTATAACTTTAATAAGATTTTGAGGAAGCACTTATTAGATGGAATTTAGAATATTTTGGGCATCAAATCCCTAATGCAATTCAAATTTAGTATGGTTTGTGGCACACTTTTCAGTGATATAAGAAAACTATTAGGCGTAAGCATTAGTATCATTGAATAAATATATGGAAAAAAAGGGTTCATGGTACGCTATACATGCCTAGAGTGGTCTACATTGTCCATGGGGGCTTCAATGACAAAGAAATACCATATCACGTGTGTTCATATTGGGGCATAAAAAATGAGGAAAAATTGAAATACTATATTGAGCATATAATAGGGAGGTAAAGGGTTTTTATATGTTGTATAGAAATATGTGTATTATAAGGTATTGTTTATACAACACATTGGAAATGCAGAGGCCAAAAACAACTAGGCTAGGGAAATAGAGTTTTAGGGGTATTATGGGATTAGCAAGAGTGGGAAGGGGAAAGAAAAAACTATGGTAATATTAGGTCCATATTAGCATAATATTCAAACCTATGGCCCTAGTGTTGATATGCAATTCATGGTAATGTTAAATTCTTAACGTAAAAGTGGCATTCTTCTTTATCTTTCATTTTCATCGTTTTACTTAAATTTTTAACATTACCATGAAATAACTCAGAATATTTGAGAGTGGTTTCGACCTCATTAGATTTCATATGGAGAAAGTATAATTTTAGATCTCACTCAAAATCTAGTAGACTTATTAGTATTTCAAGATTTCAGTATTGGGGGGATTGCAATCTTTCCATTGGATTTTGTCATGTACTAGGATATGGAACTCGTATTTAATCAAGAGAACAAGGCCCTCTATGTACCTTGATGTTAGTGAAATTAGTTGTTGAACTCCACTATCATGACCCTACTCAAAATGTACATGTAACTCAAAAAAAATCTTGACTTGACATGTTACACTTTTTCTATCTTATGTTAATTATTATAGGGTGATATTAATGACAAAGATCTGAAGATAGGCAATGATTTTGGTGATATGTAGGTACTTGTTGTAGCATGATTTTTTTGGATGATAGAGGCCATCTAGAGTCTATTTATCAATGTATTTTCGATTCAGAGATGGATTGCAGTTGATGTTATTTTGGTTATGTGAACCCTTACATGCTATATAAATGAGAACTTGTAATTTGTGGACTTGTGGTTGATGAAGATTATAACTACTAGATAATGATTTATGTGATTTAATACATTCTTTTATGTTTTTTATCACAAATTCATCATTATTCATGCTATTGTTGACATATATGCCTCAAAATATATAAAAATATATATTATATAAAATTCACTCCCAAAATTGCTCCCAAACTAGGAGCTTTTGAAACTGTCACTTCTCACTCCTATTTCCACTCCCACTTCCCACTTCTACTATTGCATCCCACTCCCAGGAATCCTCGCTCCATAACATACATGCATCACATTACTAATACCTCTATGATCTATGTTTACTGTGTGTATTAAGATTTTTTACCTATTGCTCAGCTAGTGATCCTCCTAACGATGAGGTAGTAGAGAAGACAACAAATATGGCACCTTCACCATTTCCTTACATTACTAATGAAAATGTTGAATGAAAGTGAAGGAGACAGTGATATGGACTATTGCTTGGCAGAGGGAACATGCATGCCACAAGAGATAGTGAAATAAACTATTTTTCAGAACAAGGTGCATGCATGCTAAGGGCATGCATGTTACACTTTTAGTTAATTCTAGTTTAGATGTTGTTTCAAATTTAACAATTTAATATTTGGATAAAGTTGTTCTATTATTAGAGATTTTCTTTTGTTATTTTTAGCATGCATGATCTATTCTTACTAATAGGTTTCATATCCTTAGTCAATTAGAATACTTACACATGTGAAACTCCCATCTTAGGCAGAGGAAACAAATCTCAAGGAAGGGATGCATGCTTGCATGCTCCAAATCATGTTTTGATGTAGACACACTTACTTGGCACCCTTACCATGCAAATATGGTGCATTAGGCGATCAGATTAGGGATATGATTTGAAAAAGTCCAACTAGATAGAATTTTGCATGTGTTCATATTTATTGTACTTTCTCTCCTCCTCCTATTCTATAAGCGAGATTAAAGGTGTGCCATTTTGTTGGTTATTGAGGTTTTGTTTTGAAATGTTGTAGTCTATCTTTTTCAGTATTCAATAGAAGATAAATGCAATTGAGAGTTCAAATGTATGTATTTTCCATTCAAATTTTCCATAGTATGTATTTGTAGATCAACCAACTTATATATGCCTCTTTTTTATTGAAACTTTCAAGTTTTTAGCTACATAGTATTTAGGTTATTCTTTCTTGGTGGAGAATGTGCTTACCATTGTTAATGAAAACAAAGGCATATAAATATAAAGGGGTATAAAAAATGTTAATGAAAAAAGGATACCTACAATATCTAATGAACGTAGGGTCTTTTTAAATTGGGATGGTGTATTGGGTTCATATTGGTAGGGGGTTAAATAATGTGATTTTTAGAGGTATTTTCCATTATGTAGTTAAATTAAGGGTATTGTTTAGTATGCCATGAACATATGTGTTATGTTAAAGGTTCATTGAGGGAATCCCCATGACATTGTCACCATTCAAACCAAAAGAGATGGAAGACACGAAGAAATCAGTAATGTCATATATCACTAATTTGAGTGCAACAATGGAAGATGGATGAAAATGATATTGACTTCTAAAGATATATATACAAGCAAGTTTTGAAATATTTGAATATGCCCTTAGTTATTTAGGCAAATATAGGATTCTCTTTTTGGGAATAAAATAAGACGAACGAAACAAAAACAATGATGTTGAGTAAAAAATGATTTCATGGATGGTTAACTAAGTCAAAGGGTCCCTATTATTGATTATATATATGTAAATAATTCTTCTTGCAAGCCTACAAAAGAATTTGATCAAGTAAAATATGTAAAAAATCTAGATAACATCATATGAACATGGCAATTATGATCAAATGAAAAAATAAATGAAAAAGGACATATGAAAATAAGGTATATTAATAAATGGAAAATATAAGTGATAATGAAAGATATTTTCTTGTTAGTTAATCAATTAAACATATTGATTCAACTTGTTTGGGATATTCCTTATTCAGAACAACAAAAATTAGAGGAATTTTAGAAACTAATAATCACACTATTGGAAACTGATAACACATAATAGGAAATTGATAATCAAATGTATCATAAACTAATAATCATACTTTTGACAAATCAATAAGCACACTTTTGAAAACTGATAACCACTCTTTTGAAGATGAGTTAACTATAGTTTCTCACTAGGGATTTTAAGTTTAATGAAATGGGCGTTAAGTTTTGGACCTTCCAAATACTATAAATTTTAATATACATTTGTCATATTCCTTGTCATTGAAAATTGATAGTTATGTCATGACTAATGCACAATACTAAAGTCTTTAAGTTGGGAAATTAACCTGAAAATTTTCCATCTCAAACCCAAATGTTGGTTTTAATTTGTTGATGACACCTTTTTCATCTAGCCTTATTGGCTTGTTGGGGCCTGACCTAGGTTTAGAGTTAGTTAGCCAAGCAAATCCCTGTACTATTGGCCCTTTCGACAACACTCCGCGGAGCGCGGACTGAGGTCTCACCCCAAGTAGTATGGGGGGGTGCTGGAACTAGGTTTCTACACCCTTGAGATGTATGAGGGTCTAGTTTGATCCAACTAACTGTCCCTTCACACAGGTTATTTTCCGCCCTTCCCTGTTCCTCGTGCCCTTATGAACTACCTTCATGCAGCCCTAACCAGGGGTTGTGGAGCTTTCGTGCTACTGGAGCAACGTTCTATGTTATTCCCCTAAGACACGTCTGAGATCTTACTTACCAATTAATTATCTTCGGATAAATGGATGTCATATGTTATACTTATTTATACAACACATTCATATAAGTTCGCACGGAAAATAAATAGTACACTTACAATTTATACCCAATCATACATTATGACAAGAAAAGATACACAGAAATATAGTAAACTTCTCTTTATTACTTCTTTCAATAGTTACAGACCCCACCTGCCATGCGCACTCAGCTGCAGGGGTCCGCGCACTTAGTTGCGGACTATTAGGCCTTTACGCACTCAGCTGTGGAGCCTTCCCCTACACTATGACCCAAAGACACCCTAACACTTTGACTCAATTACTTAGACTTATCATGCTTTCATTCTTCCTTATGTTCTTTGCTATTTTCTACACTTAGAGCCTCACTCTATTTATACAATTCCATGGTCCATAGACCATGGGTAGGTTTATTAAGCTGACATTACATTACAAAAACAAGGGATGATAACCCTGTGACTCTAGTATGACTTCGCGGCCCACACCCATAATTCGTAGAGTCTTTACAATGGATTTAGTCAAAAATTGGGATTTAAGCCCCAAAACATGCCTTGGGTGGATCTCATGTGCAACAAGACCCCAACACAAACATCATGGCTCGCCCTCGAGTCACTATGTCAGCATAGAGATCTTCCCGCAGAGTCCCTCCAACTCTGCCTGAACTGCTGCAAGGTCGACAGTGCACTGAGTTGCTGCCTACTGGATCTGTTGTACACATTGTTCCGAGACTGTGGTGTTGCAACTGCTTCTCTGTATCTATGACTATATCCCCTACATTGTACAAGCTTGCCTTCAATTTCCTCTGTGATGGTGAAGGCCTCGTCAATCGAAGGCTAAACGCACACCTTCAGGACTGCTTCCTTGTGCCGTGCTGCATCCACCTATTCTTTCAACGCTTTGGCCTGTTGCATCCACGCGAGGCTCTGAGTGAGGAACACCATCTACGTAGTTCCTTTGACATTGTCATACTGTTGTTCGAGTTCGCACACCTCTGTCTCTAAGTGCTAGATGTTGGGTCCTCCTGTAGATTCGTGAGGACCTCAAATGACTCCTCCAACATGCTGGTGAAGTCTCTCACTGCACCGCCCATCTCATCCAGTCCCATTGTAATAATTTTGGTGCGTTGTTCTCTTACTTCCACAGGGGTGGACGGTTGCACCTTCAATCGCAGCTCTTTGATCTAAAGGTTCAGCTCCAGCTAAACCTTTGTCATTTCCTCCTGCACCTCATGCATCCCTACTGCTATCTTGTTGATGCATGCCTCTACTAGTGTGTCTGCTGGGATGGCCAACTCAGGGATGATTTGACAAAGCTTCATCCATTACCTATACTAGCTATTGGTTCTGCGACACCACTTCATCACGCTGCAAGCTCAACTGTTCCATGTTGATCTTCTACTCGTTTATTACTTGCAGTGCACGGCTCTCCCTAACCCGTAGTTCTGTAGTAATCCCATCCTATAGAAAGCATAATGTCTCTTGTGGGAGTATAACCATGTTGATGTTGATACCCTTAAGTGCATTGATCATAGGCCTGTCGACCTCATCTGTTGTCACTAGTGCCCCTTCTCGGAGCACTGTGCTATTTGTCACCTAAGTGTGCAACATTTGCTCTGCTACAGTTGTCCTTACTGTGAGGCTTGTTGAAAGGGTACTAGCCTAAGGAGTGCACACTTGCAACTCTCGCAGCTACACTCTAAGGGTCCCCAACACAATCTAGGTCTCCTGCATAAAATTCTGGAGGGCCTCTGAGGTGACATCGCACACTGTCTCGCCAATGTCATGCATATCACCCTCGGTAAGGGTGATCATGTCAACAGACAACTTTGATGCCTTGACCTTCTTGCACAACCCCATTTTCTCGGTCGGGTGCTAGCGCTTCTGCTGTGTTGACGCATTTTATGGATCCATGCCTCCCTCTTCTTCCTCTTCTTCCTACCCATGTGAAGGCGACTTCTTTCCCTCATGCACCTTCATGACTACCTCTTGCGCTGTTGGTGCTGCTGTGGCCTTTTTCTGTTCAGTTGTTTTCTGTATAGCATCCCGTGCCTCCTACGCTTTTGCTATTTCTGCCTCTTTCCTTCTCTTTTCTGCCAACTATGCCATGTGTAGTTTGGCCCCTTCTTTCTTTCTCTACACCATAGACTTCCCTATTTTCGTAATGTCTGGAGCACGCCACTCCAACGACCATGTCTCCAATACATTAAAGATTACATCTTCCATGGCTACAAAGGGTTGCTCTCTCCATTGCTTGGTCGGGTCCTTGACGCTCTGATGTATATGCTGTAAATGTTTTCTTTAAACTCTGCAAAACTTCGCAGGTTATTGTAGATAGTGGGCGATAAACCGCGGTTTGCAATTAATCCCCATTCTAAGGTTCATTTACATGAACACCTAGAATATCTTGTTGTCACGAATTTTATTCGCATCCTTTGTGGTCCAGAAAGAAGCATACTTTTCCACCTCCCACAGATCCCTATCAATTATGGGGAACTGACTGTCCTCTAACAATTCTCCTGCCACTAGCACTATGGATAGTAGAAGCCATGCATAGTGGAATGTTTTTCCTTATTCCTGGGCCTCGCGGCAATTTTCCAAGAACTCCTTACAGAGGAACTCAAACCAGTTAAACTGGACCCCCTCTATGCATTGCTCAACAAGTGCTACCACTGGTGCGGGTACCTCATCCACATGACACTTGCGCATAACCTTACTGGCCAGTATTTTGGTCGCCACTTTCACTACTTTGTTGTTGATGTTGGATATGGCGTAGCCCCTTTTCTTCTTTTCCAGCTTGTATTTCTTCTTCATGGCCTCCGCGATGGCCAAGTCACTACTCTTCCCCTCCAAGATGTTTGCAGGGTCCTCTCCTTTGCGTGGAATTCGAGTAATGTGGTGAATCAAGTCTTTTGTGATGGGGATGGGCTCCTCCAACCACAAACACCTCCCATGCACTAGGCAGAGCAACTGCCTGATGATGAAAATTATTATTTGGGTGTGGTGGAAATGCGGCACCAAAAGCAGGTTAAGTAGCCCTAACTTTTCCCCTTCAAGCAACCACTTTCTCGGCTCTAATTTTGTAACCCCCACCGCAGTGTTCTGCTTAGGCTTCATGAGGTGCGCGGTCTCAAGCTGAGGGAACTTCTCGTGGTTAGCAAGGTGCCAATCTTCAAATTTTAGGCTCGACACCCATCCCTGGTGCGTGCCCTCAAAAATGATGTTGTCTGAGAGGAGTGGGGTTTGGAGCGATCTCTTCGTCTCGTCAAGGTCCTTGGGCACTTTAGCCTTCCCCTTCCACGGGGGGGTATGGGTGGGTAGCTTTGTCGGAGGGTGCGCAGGCTAAGTTTCCTCCCCCATGGCGTCGTCCTCATCTTCTTCGATGATAAGGTCCTCCAAGTCTTCTTCTTACTCATCATTTTCTATGGTAACAACTTTCCCCTTCTCTTCCATCGATAGCTTGGTGTGTAGCAAGTTTCGCAGGGACACACATATGGGAACCATTGCTTGTTTGTCTTTCTTTGGTCTTGGTGTGTGTGGTGATTTAGGGATTTCTGCCACAATCTCAGTGCCTTTAGGGGCCTCTCCTAGAATTAGGGCTTCTACAGCCTCTTTGGCAGTCATCTTTGTCATTTCCATAACTTCCTCAGTTCTTTCCATCATGTCCAACTAGAAGTATATCACTCACGGATTTAGGGGATCTATTAACACTCTGCACAGGTGAAATAGGGCTCTACTCAGGCTACAAAGGGTATACAACTACTCAATTCTCAAATGACCAAGTATTGTTTGTTGGGCAGCCCTTTGTAATTTATAACACCTTTTGAATTTGAATTTGACCATTCCCCGCAAATCTGGTTCATTAATGCTCCCTTGGCGGCATATTTTTCAAAATCTTGCCCTTAAATCATGTCTTAAATGCCTACTGCCCACCCCATTTGATCTCAAGTTGAGCATCACATCGTGAATAGTGACTCCCGCGGTCACTTTTTGGCCAACTTGCATGGCAGCGGAACCCCCCTTGTGGTGTCACAGATCCTCTGACTCTTTGCTTCTATGCGCAGCTCTAACATCGCGCAACTCTCAGGTAGAATAGTTTATATTCCCACACCTCCTTTCAACTACCTTGAGTGCTAAGACTGTACTTCCCTTGGCTACTCAGGTGGTCGCGCCACCTACATATGATTTCCTTCGGTCATCCATCGTTCTTCCTAAGAAATACCCACCTTTTATTGTTACTAGCGGTGTCGCTCACCTCATCATCTACAGAGCACCAACCTGGTTACTTCGCTTAGTAATATGGGGTCCAAGCTAAGGCATGAGATAGATCAGTTCGTAGCGATAGTCTGCAAACTTGTCAGTGTGATCATGTGCACCCTGTTTTGTCACCCTAGTCTTCTTATCAAGAAAATCGTCCTTTATCTCATCCTTCAGCTTCTTAACTTTTGCTTCTACCAGAGCGCTTTTCTTCCTTAAGCACACCCTTTCTCTCTAAAGTTCTTAGAGCATAAAATTTCCTTCTTGGATTTCTTCCACAAGTCCCACACGTTCTGCTTCTTTCGGCTATGCGATCCCTTCTTTCAAGGCTCCATGAATTGTCGTATCTACT
>APFE031537338.1:43709-66821 GCA_000404065.3 Pinus taeda | reverse complement strand
TTGAATTTGTTGTTTGGATGGACTCTATGGTATGTAATCTTAGTTGGATTTCCAATATACTTTTGAACCGTATTTTCATTTTATTTTTTAGTGCTATTAGATATTATATCTTACCTCATTTTATGGTTAACATTGTATAACAAAAACATGCGTTGTGTTATGTAATTAATACTAACATGCAATATTGATTTTTTTGTCAGAACGCTATAGGTAATGATTGCCAAGACAATGATTATGATGATGATCCAAATTATGTTCAACATATATCAGGAGATGATGAGGATGAGGATGAGGATGATGGTGGTGATGGAGAAGATGATGATGATAGTTGCGGTGTTGGTGATGATGTGGATCAGACTAATGAGGATGGTCAAGATGATCATGAGGATGATCTTGGTGGGGATAGCTAGGCATGCACGTGCATTGTTTTTGATGAATAAATTATTGTGTAGAATGACATTGTTATGTTTAGATGGGTGTTGTGAATTTAGCCTATATCAATGAAACATTTTGATTTTGTAATCATACGATGAGTTTGATTTGATTAAAGATGATGGTGATATTATCATTATTATATTTTTATTTGATTTATATATTGGAAAGTATCATCATTATTTTGATAGAGAATTATAATGTATGGTGATATTACCATCTTTGGATGTATGTTGTTAATTTATCGTAGAATAATGATATTCATGAAGTATTTTGATCTGTTAAATTTTAGTTGTTTTGATTAAAAATAATACTGATCTTATTAGTATTATGTCGCTATTTTATACATGTCTTGAAAATTGTTAATGACACATTGTTATTTTTTTGGATGGATGTTGTCAATTTCCCTTAATTTCTTTACAAATGATTTTGAATTGTGATATCTGCTTTAATGATATTTAGAAACTATGATATATTTCACTATGAATCTATAAAAGGGGTCATATATGTAAAGAAAAATATACTCTACATAAGAAGTCAAGTGCGGATGTAACCATGGATGCAAAATTGAAAGTAAAATTGGATGTTAAACTAGGAATTAATACAAAATGCAAACAATTGACATACAAAGTGTTTTAAATTAGAAGTGAAAAATTGTGCAATAGTTGACACAAAGAAAGGAACAAAACATGGCATACAAAAGGATATTAAATTGGGGAAAAACAAGTACACATAAATGGGCACCAAATTAGATGCAAAAAAAGACAGACAACTAGATGTAAAATAAGATGCAAAGTTGAGTGTTAAAAAGAAGCAAAGAATGTTACAAATTAAGATGCCAAATGATGATGAAAATAATGGTGTAAATTTTGGATGCAAACTTGGGTGCAAAAAAAGAAAAAAAAAGATGTAAGAAAAGACATAAAACAAGATGCAAAATGGGGCTGAAAAAAGGTGAAATCAAGGATGCCATATTGGATGTAAAAAATGATGCCTAATCAGATGCAAATTTAGGCTCAAACTTAGACACACAATTATATGTAAATGTGGATACAAAATGAGGCAGAAAAAGATGAAAATTTGGATGGTAAAAATGATGTAAAACTAGACACCAAAAAAATGCTTAATTGGATGAAAAAGTGGGCGTAAATAATGGTGCAACATTGGACACATAAGTAGACACAAAAAATGGTGCAAACATGGGCATAAAAATAGCTTAAAAATGGATGCAAAACTTGGTGCAAAAACAAATACAAAAGTAGACGTAAAAAATGACTCTAAATTGAATGTACCATTAGACACAAAATAAGATGCGAAGGTGGACACAACACATGACTCAACATAAGATGCAAATATAAATGCAAATTTGGATGCTCAAAATGATGTAACATTGGATGCAAGAAATGGTGTTAAAAACGACGCAAAAATTGGATGCAACAAATGACGCAAAATATGGTGCAAAATGAGATGGGAAAAATGGAGACAAATCAAACGTAAATGTAGACGTAAAAAATGGTTCAAAAAAAGATGCAAAACTGGGCACAAAAATGGATGCAAAATTTGGTGCTAAATCAAATTCAACATATGGTGCAAAGATAGGCACCAAATCTGGTGCAAAAATAGAAGCAAAAACTAGTGTAAGACTAGATACAAAACCTGGCGTAAGACTAGATGCAAAAACTGACACAAAATGGATGCAGAAAAAGACGTTAAATTGGAAGCAAAATACAGTGTAAACTTGATGTAAATGATGGCGCAAAAATGGAAGCAAAGAATGACACAAAATAGGAAGCAAAAGACAATGAAAAATAGATGCAAAAAATGACGCAAAACTAGAAGCAAAACCTGTCATAAAATAAGATGCCAATCTTGGTTCAAAATTTGACGCAAAAAATGATGCATAGTTTGGTGCAAAAAATGATGCAAAATCTAGAGTGAAAAAGGATGCAAAATCAGACGCAAAAAAGGATGCTTTAAAAATTGTACAATAGAGCCAGATTTAGCGCCAAGTTGCTCATCACAATTACAAAAAAAATGCACTAAAATCTGGCGCTAAATCTGGCGCTAATCGCTGGTTTTGTTGTAGTGACTGAGTCAAAACTTGACCAAGTCATCTCCCCCAAAGGCATGGACCACCAACGGCCAAGAACAGAAGCACAAAAACTAAGAGATAAATAATAATGTTAAATCTGGCCCAAATCCAAGGATATTAATACTAGAACTTGATCTGCCTACCCAATATGGTGAGGAAGGAAAAAAAGAAACATTATACTTCCACAAGATGAAAGGGGTACAAAGGAGCATTAAACCACTACATCATGAACCCTCGAGAGTCTAATTCCCGAGAGCGAAAACATACAATCAAAACACTGCCACCCAAAATTAGAAATCGAAATACGATCACAGTCGACTAGTACGACATCAAGATCATAAAATCTAGACATGCAAATCCAACATATCACTAAAGTTCACCAAATAGCCAAGGAAGTTAGGCAGAGATCTTATGCCACACTAAAATAGATACCCACAACTGAGACGATGGGTGATAATCAAACCATGGAAGTGGACAAAAGCCCCAGAAAGCATCCTTCACCCATCAAATTCACCTGTAATTACCACAACTACTCCCCATTAGACATAATAGCATCAATGTATAATAATATATGGGTTAGTTTTAACTCATCCAAGAAGGAAACTATTGCCCCAGTAGCCAAAAAAAAATTCTAGCAACACCAACAACTAGGGCACCTCCACCGGCAGAGCTAGCACCACCAATGGAAATATTTACATCTAAGAACAAGAAATCTTGAGCGTTCCTTTTTCCTACAAGATACATCCAATCCCCCTTTGGCAGTGCCTCGATGCTTACTTGCATGTTCTATCTTTGAAATCAAAAACAAAAGAAGAAAATAGACCCCTAACTTAAGAGGCCCCATACTGATAAGAGATCAATTAATTGAATCCAGAAGAAAATAACGTTTAAAATATGAACACCCAATACACCAACTAGCATGTCAAGGAGAAAATTAAATAAAATAGTCACCACAAATACAACGTAGACAAGTATACAGTCCACCTGTGAGAAAGACAAAACCTTCGAAATCCATCTCAATTTGTTTAAGACATATTAGCAACTTTGTAGGTATCAATAATGATGAGAGATATGAGAAGGACAACACTAATGACCAATCCCATCAGCTGAGAAAATTCAACCAATAAGAATGTATTCATCCTTTAGAACGTATCACGCATAAACATAATAAGGACAAAGTAAAAACTCAAACTACTACGACTTTGCTACTCCACTTCCCTGAAGAACTGCTTCTCTACTTCATTGTTTCCCTGGTGGTAAGGGAGTTAATAATTGAAGAAGTGTGCCAAAGGGAAACCAATTCTTTATATATATCTATATATATATATATATATATATATATATATATATATATATATATATATATATAATATATATATATATAGATATATATATAGATTATATATCTATATATATATATTAGGATTAAATATTAATCCTAAATTAATAATGGTAAATTTACAAAACAAAATAATGATGCAGTTATATGTAAATTGGATAAATAAACTAGCCTTTGCATTACTAGGTATTTGGGAAAATACAAGATTCGTTTTAATAAGAAAGAGGCTTAAAATAATTACACGTGTCTTGGAATTACTCTCTTCAAACTATTTTGACCAACAACCCAGGCTGTTATGCAAATGGTTGGATTTTTTTAGACAATGGAACTAGTAATATTCCTAGGTAAATGCAACAACCTACAAGCCATATATATCAGAAACTCATAGTTCATATTAGGATTGGGACATACAAAGACCACCGAAAGCTAGAGCCAGGATCCCTAGCTCCAATGGGATGTCTAACCTTCCAACCTTACTATGATAGACCATGTCACTAGAGACTTGAACTGGGGTGGATGGGATGACAAACCACCATCTAGACCACTTGATATTGCTAGTTCCCTTGTCTAAAAATAAATAAAATAATGCAAATGGTTGTTACTTTATCATTATTGTAATTAAAGAGGACTGCACTTAAACAATTAAAGAGGTCCCCAACATCTCACTTACACGATCATGCCTCAATGGATATTAGGTTCTAAAGGAACTCTGTAAAAACCACCATGTGGAGAGTCTAATACTACTTTTGAAAACGATGGAATAAAATTTGTTTTCCCAAAAAAATTAATTGTGCTCCCCTCCCCCTCCCCTCACTTACGTAAAGGACTTGGGTAGAGCCTAAAGTAATGACCATCTATAAAATTAGTATTTTTTTTTTTACAGTTTAAAATAATTTGCTAGGTACTGACAAATACAAAAATAAAAATGCACTCCACCAAAGCTATTATGTCCCATCAAAGTGCTCTAAGCCAATAAGAAAATGAGAAATACATTTTTAAAAAATTATCAAAATTTTTAATAATTTAAGAAAAGCATAATAAAAAAATTCTAGAAAAACTTTGGATGTGCACATGAAAATGATCAGAATTAATAGGCAGTCAGTGGGCTTTGACTACGACGCAGTTGTTATAATCCTTGGATGACGCAGAGAGTAATAAAGGAAAAATCATACCATATACAAGTATTTTAAAGAGAAATATATCTTATCTGAAATATGATATTATTGATTTTCTAATTTCATTTTAAACATTAATAAATATATTATATAAATTGTAATGTAAATAAATTATTATATAATTATAAAATATAGAGTTATTGTTTTTATTTAAATATAATGTTTATTTCGGATGGGGTGCCTTTTGAGCAAATGGGGGGCAGGCTAACCAAGAGATCGAGGATTTCGCAGCACATCCTTGTACCAGTTGTTAATGGTCTGATTGAATTTGAGCTAATGCCACATGCAAACATTTACCATGTCAATTAATCTCCTTCACACTCCATACACCAATCTAATCTGCCTTGATTGCCATATGCCTATCCAAACTATGTGTCACAGCTTTTCCTATGTGAAGCATCAATCCAAGACAACACCAAGTATGCAAATTCATAATTTGGTTCAAGTAGTTCATACTTATACCAACACTAGCTCTAGGAGGTCTCTATTGCACAAGCAAGCTTTGACTCATGTTCAATGTTAATGGGTTCCTTTGTTGACCCATTTTCTTACACCTTGGCCTGACACAAATACGCAATTGTCAGCGTATCTCCGAAATTTTAGTAGGGAAGGATTTCACATTGCCTATTTGGACTACAATTCTGAAGACAATCACCACTACATTACTTGAGAGCATGGTTTTGCCTTGTTATCACTTTTCCTTGCATGTTTGTAGGGAATTTCGTGGCTTTTCTACTCAATCTTCATTGTATGTATGCTCACAACAACTCTTACTACTAGACAACACATTTTACAGTTGTGGTACTAGTATGTACTTATTCAAGAGCCTCATCTCTACTCTCGGTCTCACCTCTTCTTCCATGGTTCTTCTTTTACTTTTCACCACTTTATGTCTTGGTTTTTCTACTTGTCCTCATGTTTCCTAGTGTTAGTGCCTAGGTGAATTCTCAGTAGTTTGCCTCTCTGGATCTCTCACCTCCCCTTAGAATTATCCTTCCTTGGCACTAGGCCTCCCTTCTATCTCTTTCTTTGGTAGGGTCCCTCCCTTTTCCTTCATTAGAAGTCTCCCTTTTCCTTTGTTAGAAGTCTATCTTTCTCCCTTATCTTAGCCATATCGTTGTTTTGTCACTCTCCCCTGATTCTCCTTTGCATTGATCTTTGTCAACCCTTTAACATCCCTCTTCCAACACGTTGTCCACTTTTCCTTCTTTGTGATTCAATCATGCCCCGTTAGTGATCCTGTGTCTGCAAGGGAGTGGCATATTACTAGGAACAGGAAGTCAAGGTAAGACATGTACACACCATTGATTGGAGGAAAATACCACCCACTTACTCATTTTGACTAACTACAATTATCTATTATGTGAAAATGCTTTAAGTTATCATTCCTTTTTAACAGTTTCAAAACTTATGCAATCAACTATGAGTCTACTCAACTTGGTACCAAAGGAAGTTGAGTTTTACTTGATTTGGTTTATAACTAATAAAATTTGGTCAAATTGATTTATGATTTTAAAGTTTGAGTCAACCCAACTTGGTAGCAAAGCAAGTTGATTTTTACTTTATTTTGTTTATACATGAAAATGGGCAACTTGATTTACGATTTTCAAGTTTGACTAAGGCTTGGTCGGATTGTTTAAAACCTTTTTTTAATAGATGTTTCTCGTGGGCTAATTGTCCATGCTTTTTGCAAAAAAATTGTCAAATTCATGAGATTCATCAATATAAAATTATTTTACCTTAAAATCACCACAATTTAATAGGAGCTATATAGAGTCTTTACAAAGTTGAATATTTTTACAAAAATATCCTCAAACATTTTATAGTTTGCATATTAAATACTAGTAAGATTCACAAAAGTCTTTACGCTTTAAAATAAATTATATCCTTAAATTTTTCCCTTCTTCCAATAAGGAATATTATAATGAGGAATATTATAATGACATGGACACATCTCGCATGTTATGATAGCCATTCTTTAACTATGTTTCCAACACTATTGGATATTTATTTCACCAAAGTTATGTACCAAAATCTTGTACCACAATTGAGAAGTTCTACCAAAAATCATCCCAAGAATTGCAATTAATCCATACCACAATTAATAACCCACTTACATGGACACATTGGCCTGAAAGGTATAAACACATACCTTAGATGATTTAAAGTTTGTAAGAAATAACAATACTCGGGTTTATCGACCTATTGGCCTAGGCCGAATGGTCGATGTCCTACACCAGAAAGCATTTTCCAACCAATATAAAGACCCCACCTAAATTCGAACTTAGTTTATCTATCTAACAAGACTTGTAAGAAGTTGCATTAAACTTAAAAATATAATATCAATGCATTTACTTTTTTTAAAATGGGGGTGGCTAGTCCCCTGAAGAAGCTTTTTATTAGGCCTGTATGTACATTTTTTTACATATATACATCCATCACAATCATTCACCATATACCAACATACACTCACAATGTTACATAAAGGCTGCCAAGCAGCATCATAATAGCGGATCGAACGTGGGCAGGGAGCGAGTAAGCCGTCTACCCCGACCGCCAAACCATGCACTCATGTGCACTTGGTCTCAATGCATTTGAGATCAATGCATTTACTTGATCTCAAATCTTTTCAATCACAACAACAAAATTACTAATTTTTTAATAATAATAATAAAAATCTACTTTATGAACCAATCAAATAAACCAAATTAATAATAATAATAATAATCTACTTTATGAACCAATCAAATAAACCAAATAACGAATAAAAGTAATAATTAACTATTAAATAAATTTTACAAAAAATTATTATCTTTTCTTATTATATATCAAAATCATTATGTTTTTCCAATTTTATCCCCACATTTTCCCAACATTTTCCAAATTTTCATTATACTTTTACTTGAGATTTGTTGAATATCATGCAATTATGAATGCAATACGTTGATCAATATTTTGCAGACGGGATATTTCTCCACAGTGAAATATGTTTGGACCTAATTGTGAATTAAGCGCAATGATGATGTTCGAAGCTTTGGTTCATATTGCATTTTAATCCTATTTTAAGAATTAATTGGTTAGCGATACTCATATTTATCTATAATCAAATATGTATGTATTTATAATTATATTTATCTATAATGAATATAATTGCAAATTGTGAATTAAGTGTAATGATGATCGGCGAAGCTTTGATTTCATATTGCATTTCAATTTTGGTTTAAGAATTAATTGGTTTGCTAAAGTATTTATATATAATGGCATAGATTTATTTGAGATGGTTATAGTTATTTTATTGAAAGATTTATGGGAGTTAGTATCAAAAATTTTAATATAATTTTTTTAGTGAATGTATATTAAGTTTGAAATTATTTTTGTTTTTAGTAATATTTAAAATTATTTTTGATTGGCCAAGAAATTGTTTTTTGGATATGGAAAAATATGTTAATAATCCAAGACCTAGAAATATATGGTAGGAGCAAAACTAACATAAAGCAAGGTTTCACCTCAAATTTTTTCCAGGCGGAAAATCTAAAAAATCGCATTAAAAACAATTCCAAAATTTATTACCTTACAAAGCATTATAAAATCATTTCATATAATTTAGTTTTCTTTGAATAATTAATATGCTTTTGAGTCTGTCATCTTTAATTCTGTCCTGGCTTCGAGCCTTAGAGTCTGTAATGGTTATGTCGAATGGAGTCTGTAATGGTTCTGTCTGGTTTGTTATTTCAGTGAAGTTATGCATATGAACAGAGTCTGTAAACTCCTCCTCTGCGACAGCAGGGAGAGGATGGGTCAACTTTTGAATTTTTGAACACTGTTATAGCTCTTGTCCGGGGTTAGCGTATAGCTCGTCGAGCACAGTCTCAGTGACAATGTCTTCTTGTCCAGATTGCCGACCGATGGCGGCAAATGTAACCCTCTGTACTCTTTTTGTATTATAATAGAATTAGTCCAATTTACACAAAAAAATAATGATTGTCTTCACTACTAATTAACAAAAAAAATTCTTTTTCTTTTCTAAATTAAAAAAATATTAAAACATTCTACTTAAAATTAGCTAAAATTTTATAGTCCGCTTAATTTGGATAAAGTCTGAATAGTCCTCATTTTTTTGAATTTATTATACTTACTATCTCAAAGAGAGATGACCCATATATCTTTATCATTTTCGGGCCATTCAAATGACGGAGGAAATTTGCTTTGTATTGAATGCATTTGCTTGTACACCGAGATTTGAGTTGAGAAGAGCTTTTCTCTGTCAATCTTGAGAAATGCACAGAAATCCAACCTGAGCAGAGGATGTCACTATGCTTGAACATATGGCTACAAGTTACAAGCACTCCAGCTCACTGGAAGACAATTTGTATGGAGCCTGAGCAGACATGGATCTAAGCCGCTCACTTTCTTAAAGCATAAAGATTCTTATTCCTCAAGTTCATCCACTATACTGACCCATGAGATGAATGGCTGAGTATGCCTATTTACATTGACGAGACAGCTATGGGACTCCTGACTAGATGACTTCCATCACTCCAAGTATAGGACCCAAATACATACTTTTTATTTAGAGGCTTTTGAAGGGTGAATTGTATAGTGAAGATCTGTTTTTCTCCTGAAGATTTGAAAGACAACTTCTTGGGATTGATATGTACAGATACACCAGGTGGTTCATCGACTGAAACAGTGTATTCCCCTTTGCCACCAACATTGGTGACAGTCCTGGTGACGGTCTCCTTGTTACTCAAGTTTGCAATGGCAACTGATGGATAGTTCAGTTGATAATCTTTAGGTGGATTTTTTGGGCATTTGAAATTTCTGTTTCGTAAAATGGTAGAAGCATTTGCTCCACTGCCACAAAGAAAGAGTACATAATCTTCTATTGTGGCATCATACAACAGGCCTGGATCTGATGCCTGATTGGGGTTAACTTGACCTGATCCATAACTGAATGGTGTGGCTGGATTTCCAGATGCATCTGAAATTGGATGACCTTCATTGTTTGTAACATTTGCTGCAGGAAAGAAAATGAAATACTCAAAAAAATGTTAAGATTACATTGCCAGAAACCCTGGTTTTGAATTTTAAAAAGAATGACACTAATCACCAGTGGTCATGAGGGCAGATTTGATCGCGGCAGGGCTCCAATTTTTATGAATTGCCTTTAATAGGGCTGCTATTCCTGCAATATGTGGGCACGACATTGATGTCCCCGAGATAATATTGTACTTTACACGACGATCATCCATTAAAAGCTTGGTAGGAGAGGCTGCTCCACTCCAGGCTGCCAGTATGTTCAGACCAGGTGCTGTAATATCTGGCTGCAAAAACGAATAGAATATGTTAAGCAAGGGAACCCTCAATAAACAGAACAATTTTCCATTTGCATGTGTCATAGATTAAAATTCATGTTTATGCTGATAAACAATCCAAAATAGGACAAGATTTTGAGGCTGTTTATGCTGTTACACAAACAAACAAACAGAGTACAGCATTTTGAGGCTGGGAAGCTCAAATCACAAATTTAACTCCATGCGTATTGGCTAAAGAGAATGCAGTCTTAATGTAAAAGGTGGTTCCAAACTTTGCAGCTATTGTAAATAGATATTGAAGTGGGTTTTTGTTTGGCTTAAGAATGAATATAAATTTTAACATCAGGTGCCAGAGCACTGAGATGGTTACGAGTCTTACAGAGGAGAGGATTTTTTATCTTATCCTGAGGAATTCTGTGTCATAGAATCTTACGAAAAGTATGGTAGTTTGTCCCTGGGAATATTGTATGTCTCCTTTGAAATCTTGTGACATAAAAGCTATGTGAAGAATATTGTGATAATTTGTCCCAGGAATATTTATGTGTCCTTGCAATCTTGTGGCACAAAATATGTGAAGAATATTGCAATAATTGTCATCAGGAATATCGATAAGATAAAATCTTATCCAGAGTTTTGTACTTTATCTAAGGAATGTTTTAGGATTATAAAAATTATTTAACTAAACCACTTTTTGGTAAAATTTTGCAAAAATCAAGGTATTCAGTATAATTTAAGTTGTAAAAATATATTAATTCTATGTTTTTCTGCTTCCTGAATTCAAGCCAAAATGATATTTTCCTCTTTATATAATATGCCATATTGTATGTGTTATAAGAAAAATCTTATAACATTGAATTTTCTGAAAAATAGTATAACAATTGTCTGTACAAAAAAAATACTGATAATTATATTCCTCACTTTTAGCTCTTTATAAACTTTATATACTTAACACAATATTGCAATTCTGTTGCAATAAACACCTAAAAAGGAAAGGGTCACAGTCTGTAAAAATGAAAATCGAATGTAAATGCCTAATAAACACTAAGTTATTTTTAACTTTTAATTTTTTCTACTCTAAATCCATGTAGATTTGTGCTAGGTAGATTTCTTTATACAAAACCCTGTTGAACTCTGACTTTGATTAAGTAAACCTACCAACACAGGCTAGGCTGGAAACCTGAAGTTCTTATTTTGATATACAATTAAGAGCAGGGTTGTGTTCCCTGCAAGACCGTTAAAGAAAACTGACCATATCGTTAGGGTAACATATGTGTGATTTTAAACAAAAGCTCTTATATTCTACAATAAATGACAAATTTGAAGAGAAAGTTATTATGACAAATTTGAAGCGAAAGTTATTATTCTGTTCCAGAATGGATCTCTTTACCTTCAGGATGTCTGGATTGACCAAATTGGGGCCCCTGGAAGAAAAGGCGGCCATGAATGGTGCTGGCCTGGTTCCCAGGACAGTGTGGGCTGGAACAATATGTGCACTGGGTTTAGTAGTAGAGGTGACGTAGGCAAGTATGGTTGCTGCATCATTAGAGACCACTGCAGTCCCAGGTAGAACATATGCATCCACTGATATTTCTGCTCCATTAATTGGCAGATTCCCCAGAATGATTGCAGCCCCTCCTGCCCTCTTCACCTCTATGCCTTTCCCAACCCTGGTACCATTTCCTCTTAGGCAGAAGACTATTTTACCCTTCACTTTCTTTGAGTCCAAAGATCCTGGAAGGCATTGCCTGCATTTGAACCGGCATTTCTAATACATTGGTCAGTTCATGAATCTTATTGCAATTTATCTATCCATTTACAAGCACAACATAGGTTGCCATTGAGGTTTTGATGTAATTCTCAAGTAGGTGGGATGGTTGAGACATACCCAGCAGACAGATTGGCTTTATTTATGGTGTGAAGCACTGCATCAGCAGCAAAGACCAATGGATAGAACTTGTTCGCTAGTTTGTAAGGGGTCACAGTTCGGCCCTGCTCAAACAAAATAGTTTAGTAATCTGTTAAGGTAACAACAAAGAAAACTCAAAATTTTATTGTCTATACGATGCTTATATAATTTTTACACAACAATAGATCAACCACAAGGGCTATACATTTCTACATTTTGTTGCCTATACAATGCCTATATAATTTTTAGACAACAATAAATCAACCACAAGGGCTATATCATTTCTACAGAACCATAAATCAACCACAAAGCTTCTATTATCCTTTAGGGGCTTGAAAATGGGATTACCTTGAAAAGCTCGTATTAAGAGACATCATAATTTAATTATTTAATCTATTATCTATTAGGGCCTTGAAAATGGGATTAAAAATGGGATTACGTTGAAAATCTCGTATTAAGATACATCATAATTTAATTATTTATTAGTATTAGTATTATTGGTAGTTATTGACAAATATGTAACTTTAAATGATATTAAAATGGTCTATTAACATACACCATAATTTAATTATTATTAGTACTGTTGGCAGTTATTCACAATATGCACTGGTGTAACTTGAAATGACATCAAAATGATTATTAGTACTGTTGGCAGTTATTCACAATATGCACTGGTGTAACTTGAAATGACATCAAAATGGCTTATAAAGGGATGTATTTTTATTTTTGTGAAATTATTTTAAAGGAATATGAGATATAACGAATTAGAGATACTTCCTGGGCTTAGGTCTTATTTTGGGATTAAAAAATAGTTTTAGCACGTAGATATTATGTGCAAAAAAAATAAGCATCTTTTATGGTTATGGTTGGAGTTACATTTAATATTAACATATGCTTTGTAATAGTATCTAGTTTTAATTTCATTTGTAAAATCAAATACTAATACTAGTCTTGAGTTTAACTTTGTAATGTCCACTTTTTCTTATTATGATATGCTAAGTTATTAGTCTATCTCTCGTGAGAATGATTGCTCTCATAGATTTTCATCTAGCTTTAATCTCATGCATGAAAGGAACTACTAACCTTGAGTTTAATTTTATAATGCAAACTCCTTAATCTCATGCATGAAAGGAACTACTAATTTTGAGTTTAATTTTGTAAAGCATGCTCGTTAATCTCATGCATGAAACCAACTACTAACCTTGAGTTTTGTAATACCCACTCCTTAATCTTATTGTACTATGCTTAGTGTTATTGGTATTATGTGGTAGGCCTATGCTATGGTCTATTATGCTAGATGCTTCTAACTTATGATTAGCCTTAATATTTATTATGTTTAAGCTTGATTAGAATTTAAGAATAACCAAGGAAAGATTGACGACATTTATTTATAGATTAGTAGAGTTGGTAAGATAATAAATGGGTCTAAATTTTATGGTAAAGGAGGTGGATATAATTAGGTGGGTAATACTGAGGGGAGATATTTTGGAGGTCAAGCGATGGATAAATATTGAAGGGAAAGGATTAGGAGAGAGATTTTTTTTGGAAGGGGGTGAGTATTTTTCATATTGGGTTTTGGAGAAGTCTTGGGGAAGGAGGAGAGGAAGAAACCTAGAAAAGTTAGAACACTCTGGGTTTTGATTTTCAACATAGGTACTGGGTGATTAGAGCACTAGATTTAGACTCACCATGGCTATGTTCTGGGTTCTAGACTCTCAAAGAGCTAAGGAATCTGTGGAAATTTCTACGTTAGAAAGATGAATAAGCTAACAAGATAACATATTCAATTAGGTGATTCCAAAAGAAAAACCACAATAGAATTAAGTGATAAATAACCTAATATTCTTATTATTTTTTATGTTTACTTAAATTATTAAGAAAAAAATATAACATTAAATTAAACTTATTTAATATATAACTATATCTATATATAAAAATAATTTTTTAGTTTACAAATCTAAAGCCCTACTTAAGCCCTCACAAACTTCTTGTATAGGAGAAAGCACAATACCAAAATACACCACAAATAATATTTCACATCAAAACAATTATATTTTATTAATTTGAATAAAAGATTATAAAAATGTTAAAGTGGAATGTACCTTGATTTTAGTGCCATCCCCTAGCAACACTGGTGAAACAAAATCTCGATCCACACTGTTGGCTGCCACGGTGGTGATCCACGGAGCAAGGTTTGATGCCGTGCCAGTTTTTGGCCCATCATTACCAACACTGCAAGCCACGAAGACACCTCGGTTAACGGCGTGTAGGGTCCCAATGGCAATGGCATCCGTATACACAGTTTGCACACCAGCAATCCCGATGGATATACTCAACACGTGGACACCGTCATGGATGGCATCATCTAGGGCTGCTAGCATGTCAGCGTCACTGCACGTGATCTCCACGAAAGTGCCCTCACCGGCAAGCTGACTCCAACACACCTTGTACATTGCCAACCTGGCCATCGGAGCCCCTCCTGCAGCTTTCCCGGTGGCGAAACCGCCCAACGCTGCGGCATCCACTTCCCGGCCGAGAGCAGTGGAGGAAGTGTGGGTGCCATGGCCATCGCGGTCACGTGGCGAACGATACTCTCCTGTCGCTGTTTCATTGAGGGGACCGTTGTCGGCTTCAAAACCCTTCAAGTAGTAGCGTGCGCCAATCAACTTGCTATTCACACACAACAAAATTTTCAAGTTAAAAAACTATACATACAGTAAGTCAATAAATATAATTTTATCATTCGTTAAAAGAGAAATATAATGATGCAAGATTATGAGATGTGATAGAGCACTGACCTAAATTAGTGAGAATTCTTTTTGACTGGTTTAAATGCAATTTCAAGTTAATTGTGTTATGTGATATTGGAATTATTCATCTTAATCAGTGAATTAATTGTAGCCGATTACATTAACTTTTATAGATATTATAAAATAGATTTTTTTTATATAGTGGAAAAATTTATCTAAATTTAGTTCTCTAACCCTATTCCTGCTTATGTTTTAAGAGGTACATTACTTCAAGATTTACTGTTGGGAGATTGTTAATGACTCAGCAGAGAGTCAACTTTAATCACAAAGTGTTGGAAGATAATAACTGTGTATTAAAATTTATCATGAGCAGTAGTAGACTAATGACAATTAATCTTTAACCGGCCATAGGTTCATTAATGCTGGGGTTATATTTAAATAAGTATAATTATAATGGTGGGCATATACAACTCGACACATTAATGGCTCTATAGACTGAGAAATAAGTGTTTCTGTAGACTCTTGCCATCAACATTTGTATATTATAATTTATATTATAAAATTGCTAAAAATTATATATATTACAATTGAATTACAACAAATATTTTTTATGAATAAACCAATTATTGTTTTATTGCCTTTCTATTTTATCTATTAAATATCACTTTATTTTCATTCAATTAATACCGTGTAAAGACAATGACCACACCATTAACTTACTACAAGGTATTTAACAATTACAAAGTTAAGAAAAAAAATTCTAAAAAAATACACCTGTAACATATAAAATAATAAATATTATCATCTTACAATCTCACAGATTGATTTGCAACTGTAAAATTCAAAATAAAAATGAATGTATATTACACTCAATATACCATGGCATCAAAAGTAAAACCTTGTTAAAAAAAAGGCAGTCAAAATTAAAATATTGTTAAAAGAAATGACCAATATTAAATATCCAGTCACAGAATATTAAATCTGTGAATCAAACTGTGAATTCAAAATAACTTTGAATTGAACCAGACACAAAATAAATTTGAATTTAACCAGACACACTCATCTGCAGACACAGAATAAATTTGAATTTAACCAGACACACTCATCTGCAGTACAATTTTAATGCTTTGCTACCTCTGCATGCGCAGAATTTTTAATGCTCAGTGCTCAGCAAGGGGAATTATACTTTTACATCCAACCCATTTGCCAAAATTTGACGTGCAAACTAATTGTGAGCCCGTCTTTTCATTGTTGGGTGTGATAGATTGACAAACAAGTCAAAGGCATCATCAAAGGGGCCCCAAAAATATAACTAATTTAATATTTTATGACTTTTCATTAGGTCAAAGGATAGGCTCTTTTCACATCATTAATTAAGAGAAATTGAAGTATCAAGACCCGGCGGAAAGTCCAGTCAGAAAAAGTCTGTGCCCTCATCTTACTGCATGAGTGGTCCCTGATCCAAAAATGTTGGAGATAGGGCAGTAGCAGACACCACACGAGATAATTGGATTTTTGAAGCACCGACATACCAAAAACATTTAACTTCACAAAAAATGATTCTTCAGTAAGAAAAGAAAGTCCCCTCTATGACCACTAATTTGTTGCCTCTGCGACGACATCATGAAGGATAAGGTTGATATTAAAATGCCATTTAGGTGGAGACAGACTACAGAATGGATGAAAATCTGTGACTAACGATTCAACGAGAAAGATATTAATAATCCCAAGAGCTGTAATTTAGTTTTATTGTTATTTTAAGCGCACCCATTTGTCTATGATTTCGTTTTCATACACGACAAAATATATTTCATGCCATTTTTAATCCTATCCGAATCACTATCAACTGCACTCATGGTAGTCGAATCCAAGCAATTCCCATCAATATGCTTTAATTGGCGAGGTCCACTTCAGAATTTGGGTATCGAGTCAGGGTGGTTCAGGTAAATTTGAGTCAGTCAAGTTATAAACAGTTTTTGGGTTTCAGGTTTATGAAAACCTTGGGCAAAATCATGAAAATTATAAGCAAAATAATGAATTCTCATAAATCTAGATCCAAAAAACTGCTAATCACTTGACAGAATAAAATTGACCTGAACCACCCTAACATTGCCATGGGAATATCAACGATCATACCAATGAGAAATACAAAGAAAGTTGCTCGGTTCCACTTACTTGTTACAGTGTGAGAAGTTGAAGCCATTGCCCTGGTCACATATGCCCTTCCATGTGCTTGGGACTGGAGGCATTCCTTCATCGTTGAAACTCTCGGCCTCTGGCCAAATCCCTGCTTACATGACAAAATATTCATGAACTTTTTCATGTGTGGACATGTTTCTATCTACAAGACACCCACATCATTAGCATGTTTCTATCCAATAACAATCAATCACTTGCCGCCTGTAGAAAGCCTTGAAGTAGATGGAACTGGAACTACCTGAGTCTAGGAGGCCAATAATGGTATCTTGCCCATAGTTTGCCTCCTCCCATAATTTGCTTGAGGTTAAAATCGTTCCATCTCCTTGTGTGTTTCTACCCTCCATACGAAGGAAATCCCATGATCTTGTAGTGTGCATCTTTCTGTTTTTGCTGGGAAATACAGAGATTACCCGTTCCATCTCTGCATCAGTTCACAACATTTCAATAATCAATTCAGATACCTTTAGCAACCAATATAGCACTTCTGTAAAATCTTTGAGCAAAGATTGTTTGATCAAAGATAGGCTTTGCTCAAAGATAATCACAAGAAAACCCATGAGCCATTGCATGCATAATTAGCAGCTAACAGCACATTTGTAAATTGTATCTGCTGCCTGATCTGAGAATTTTACAGAAGATATTTGAATATATTCACACCTTAAAACAACATCAGTAATATTATTATAGAGATGTCCATGGCTTTAACATATATACCTGAGATGGCAGAAGCTTCTTCAGGTGAAAGATGGGCAGCAAAGCCATTGAAGCTATGTTTGTAACTGTAAAGCAAAGACTCCCTGGCTTCATCGGCACTGCCCAAATCAAGATCACTGAATTAATATCAATATAATACCTGTAAAATTCCATTCTAAAAGACCAAACCAAGGACTTTGACAATCATTAGATTCATCAATAGCTTGCATGATAGACAATGGGCTTAGTATGTATCTATGGATTGATTGAGTTAATGAAGCAAATAACTCACTTTCCCTTCACAGAAACCATCATGGAATGGTGAATATCAACCACTTCCTCTGGCAGCAGCCCTCCATGGTCGCCTGCATATACAACGTATATCTGCCAACAATACATACACACAAAGCTATAAAAATTTGAATCACCATTCCTACAACTGCATTTAAACTAAACTTAAGAACCTTCCATGGTTTATATACTCATTGTGTATGTATATCAGAGATATCCAATCTATATATTATAACAGATAAAGATCTCATTGTCTACGATAAGATATCTCAATGCATGCCCACCTCCTTAGCAGAGATGCCAACAAGGCAGAATGCCATGAGAAGCTTCAATACTGTTATCGCCACCAAGATGTATTTCATCCAAGCTTGTGATAATAGGCCTAATCCTAGATCCATGATGTTTTTTATTAAAACAATGGAGCTGCAGCTCCTCTCCTTTCTTCACTTCCTTTACACAAACACACAGAAAATATTAGTCTGGCAATCAATAAATGAATAGCAAAAGGACTGTAGACAGAACACAGAAATGGCAATCCTTATCATCTGTCTGCCCTTCATCTTATTCTAATCTTGCATGCTTTGCAGCTGTAGCTATGGAAGCAGTGCAAACACATATCACAAAAACAAAAATAGGCCGGAATAACTAGGACAGACAAGCCCTCCTTTCCATTTAAAAATACTATAACAGCAAATTTTTTATCATATCTAACCGAACAAAATCTCCAGAGACCTTTTACAAAGCCAACCTATTAGGCTGCTGAAATCCAATTGCAGGAGTCACATGCTATGATATTGTTATTAGAAGTGCCGAGCATCCCCATGTATTTATAGCTCTCACTATGGTTACTGCTCCAGATTCCATTCCATACTTGTCCCTTCCATATTCAAAAATACCACCCAATCTTCTCATGAAAAGTGCTTCCTAATATGTACGGGGGTACCATCATTTCTGGTTTTTTTAAAGTTTTTTCAAGGCATCAATTATTATTACAAGGCTACAAAGCGCTTTGATTTCTGCCAATTCAATGATTTGCTTGCCCACTCAGTGGAAACATGATAGACTGTGTATTTGTAAAGCATTATTATGGTCACTACAAGTCAATGGGCATGTGTCATTTATACATTTGTGTAGGTATAGGACAGATTTATTTTATATATATATATATATCATTTTAAGGTTTTTTGAATGGAATTTATTGTATAGATAAGAGATTTGATTTATTTTAGAAAGTTTTATTAACATTTTATAATCAATATAATAAAAGTTATACATTTTGGAATTTTATTAAAATTAGGTTAATGAATATAGATATAGACTTATTTTTTATTTTGAATTTTTTTATCAAATTCTTAATTAAAATATTAATAAATAGAAAGAGAAAAAGTAATTTATTTAAAAAATTTAATCAAAATTTTAAAATAAATACATAGAGCAATAACATATTTGATTGTTTTGAATTGAAAAATAATAATATATGATGACTATACTAAAAATTATTTATTGAATTTTAGGAAGGGAAGATATTACTTAAATTTGTTTCAAAATTTATTTTTATATTAGAAAAGTATTAAGAGGTATTATTAGATTACTATAGTAATGGTAAGTTAAAAGGTCAAGAAGGTTGATAGTGTGATAAAAATTAGTATTTCTGGGTTTGTGCATGTCATCCTTGTGCAGGGGCCATGCTAATCTTCTATGTCTGGTTCCAATTTTATCGGATGTCTCTGAAGAGACTAATTTAAAATGAGTATATGATGGACAATCTAAGAGAAAGCACATTTCATTTTCAATCTTCTTAGTGTCATAAAGGTGAGATACTCTTTCATCCTAAGACATTTTGGGAATTGACCAATTTTACTATGACCTCTTTCTTTATCTCCCAATGTTCTACCTAAGATCTAGTATCCTTATTCTATCCCCACTTAAGCCAAAGGTGGTTTTGGCAAGAGTTTGAAGCAAGTTTAGGAAGCCTCTTATCTTCCATGTTGTTTAAACTCCTAGTATACCATAAACACACAGTCATAGTCCTGCTCTCAATGAGGGAAAAGACTTGCTTAGATGAGGAGGGTAGAATAAGGTGTATTTCCTTTAATTTTGAGATTATATATATTATAAATTGCTTTTGGATCAGTTTTATCTTTCTCAACTACTATGTTGAGATATTGCATTTCCAAACCTCAAATTCATATAAGATAACAGAGGTAATAAAAGTTTCAAATTGGAGTTTTTCTAATACCATATACAAAGATATGTTCATAATAAGTTTTCCACCCTTCATCAGTCCTTTTTTAAATGTTGTAATTTTATTTGATTTTGCAATGAATATATATTCCAAGGCATTTGCAAAAAGGCACTTCCTCCAAATTATTATTGTCATATACACAAGTATCATATACTTGAAATTATATGTAAAAATTGTATAATAAAAGCTATATTATATAATAAATATAATAAAATGAGATATTTATGATTTTTAATTGAAATTTTGACCAAATTTATTTTATTAAAATGAATATTTTTTAATAAATCTTTAAATAATTGAAATAAATTTCGTCAAAATTTTCATTAAAAATCATAAAAAATCTCATTTGATTTTATTATATTATATATTACTTTTAATATATGTATAGCTTATATATTTAATTAACAAAATTATTGTGAAAAATAATATCGAAATTTCATGGAAATGTATTTTGAATTTTGAATTTTAAATTAATATTTTATTGAAATTCATTGGAATAAATATAAAATAGATAGTTTCCCCTTTGAAATTTTAAAATTAATATAAATAAAAGTAACACATCTCATTTATTTAAAATACACACAATTATATCTTCTCTAGATTAGGTGATGAATGTAGTTGGTGTGGTAGGAGAACAGGCGACGTGGGTTACCATTGCCCACTAAACCAATAGGTTGGGGATGTGGCACCAAGTCCCTGGCAAGTGCAATACAAATGAACATGGTAATTAATCCTCCTCTATTCAACAAATGAACTGTCGACGAGATCATGCTTGTCACAACACAATATCTGTGAAGGTGAAGGTCACAAGTATGTTTAACACAACAATATTTATTCATAGGTGCATTATGGAGCTCAAACATGATAGTACACTGGAATGACCTGTAGAGTGGTATGAGAGTTATAGGCATAGGAAGATGATGGTATGGCAATTAGTTATTCAAGTGAAGGTGTTCTCCACCCTATTCCTAGTGCAACAAGGGGAGGAGTGTGGTGGTTCTAAGCTTTGGTTTTCATTTTGGGGGATCACTAATTCAAGGTGGTGGAGTAGAAGGGGTAACGGAAATATCTCTTTGATGAAGAGGAAATTGTTGAGTTGCCAAGCGACACATGTGCAATTAGGTCTCTTGAAGTTTTTCCTTCATCGATTCTTTAGGCGGAGAGCACTAATTTTCTATTTAGGTAATCACTTTCCTCCGCTTGTTTCCCCTTTTTTTTATTGGCTATTTTTTTCTCTAATTGGAAGGGGTGTTGTATGTTTGTTCTTGGTTCATTTGGGTCTTGGAGGTTGGGGGTCTATGTATTCCATCTGTTCATACCTAGACAATTGGAAATCATAAGATTTGGAGGTGCCTCGGGGATCTCCAAACTTGGGAGCGATGGACATATTGTGTTAGGCCAGAGGAAGATTCCCGAGGTAACATGCATATAGTTTATTTTGAACCTATCTCCCTTAACCATTGAAGTTCCTTTGCCAATCTTAGGAATTTCATTGTTAGCCGAAGGCATTGGCTGATACCATTAGGGGTCTTTGTCTGTTGGTGGTGTAAAATGTACACAGAGTTTTGGTGTTCTGGTTGGAGAAGGGGCCATTGTGTAATAACATAGGCATGGGGGTCGCAATATTATGATTGATAGGTTGTTGATTTAGGAACAACTCAGCTTGAGTGATGGTTGTGCGAGTCTATGGGTGGTTGGGGACAAGGAGGTGATGGCGATTAGAACTTGACAATGCAACAAGGGACCAACGCCTTGCTGGAAAAGGTGACTTGCTAATGGAGTATTAGAGTTTTGGTAGGGTAAGGTGGCTCTGGGGGGAACAAGCCTTGCCTGTTCAGTGCTAAGTGTTGTTGACTATCTAGGTTCCACGTGGAGCTCCCACAATGCCCAGAATGAGAGCTAGAGTGAAAAGAGGGGTGGCATACTATGAGGAGCGTGCTCGTAGAGGAAACACCCATATGCATCAATGTATAGTGTAGCTAGATAGAAGGAGAAGATCCCAGCTCATGTGCAGGCAGAGGTGGCTAGGTCTGAGGGAGAACTATTATCCCACATAACTTCCCTCTTAGATTCTGAAGTTATGGCAAAAAAGTTGTGGCAAAATGGACAGATTGCATCCCTGATAGGGGACATACTCGAGGAAGTTTTAACTAGTATATTTTGACAATTGACTTATACTGGCAGATGAAATTTCTATTGGGATGCACTCTGTTTGATTGGCATGAGTCCTAGATGAACCTGATCCATTCATTGGACCACATGCATGGACATCTAAAGGATTATGATGGCAGATTGGAGAGGATTGAATAAACATTGGTGAGGATCAAACATCACTTTGGTATCCCACTACTAACAGCAACACCTACGGCATATCAGGTAGGCCCAATCCCAGTAACAGGCTTTGGTTCAGATCCAATTACTTACTTATATGTATGGATTTAGTATTTGGTTTTATTCTTGCAAGTTTGTTTAGTCGAGGCCAGCTAGGTCATTATCTAGACTTAGGCAATATGGTTGTAAGGTATGTTATTTTCTAGTTTTCTCCCTCATCTCTTCTACGCATTTATTTTTGGCTATGGTTTGGTCTCCCCTATGAGAGATCGATTGAGTTTTTGTACCTCGAGATGTAATATCTTGTTTCCTAAGTTAATAGAATTCACTATAAAATAAAAACA
>APFE031537338.1:0-28161 GCA_000404065.3 Pinus taeda | reverse complement strand
GGGGCAACCTCCTTTACATTACATAAATGAACAATTCTTGGATGATACAAATGAAAAGACCTCCTTTCTATATATAGGAGTCTAAGGGCTCATAACATAAGCAGAGCCGACATAACAATAATAATGTAAGGGCACAATAATAACAATAGTGGGCTTCTATGGGGCACAATAGTAACAATATGGGCACTACATGGGTACATCAATATAATAAGTGGGTTGTACTAATAACAATAAGGGGTTACACTAGTAGTATAGGGGCCTAACATACCCATACTTGATACTAAGAGAATAGAGCAGGACTGACCATACAAAATATTATATACTCATGTCAGCGAGGACTAGTCATGATATAAAATCTATCTCTGGCACAATAGCTGTTAATAAGGTTGGACACTAATGTAAGTGCCACTAATGATGGCCCTCAAGGTACATAATACATTCTACAATCACAACTTGGGGGAGACAATGGTCATGAGTGAGGTACTTCCACTCCCCAAGGTCTTAGAATCTTCTCAATGGTATGACTCTACTACATGTGAATAAATGAGCTGATGTCGAGCATGAAAGGAGACTGTATGATTACTAGGATTTGAGGTATTTCGTTAACAGACCCGAGGAAGACTACCGATAATGAAAATGATTCCCAAGGTACTTAGCACAATCTACACAGCATGAATGAAAGAGCTAATGTCAAGCACTCCGCAAAATCTTGATCAATATGGGCTAATGATGAAAACCCATTATCAACCATGAAGGAACCTATTGTTGATGGCTACAGGCTGCAAGGCACTATATTGTTTCTAGATCTACATCCCAAATAAGGTGTCAAATTCCATGGGAAGAGATTCGTCGAAGGAGGGAATTGATGTATTTCATATCATTTACAAGAAATTGACACTAAGAAAAGGTCTTTGATGAGGACAATTGAAGAACTAATGCACAACTAACACAAGGATGCATGAAAAAAAATGATATAATGATACTTGGAGATCACTGACTCTTGACTAAGAATTCCCTTGAACATATAATGGCATGACATAAGGGGGTCTTTCAACAAGCATGATTATATGTAACCCCTCTTCAATTCGTTTTCTAAATGAGAAAAAAAAAGAGGATTGTATCTAGGATCTCTAAAAATTGGATTGGAATTGACTTTCCATTATAGATTGAAGAATATCAATAAAAATAACGGTGAAATAATAGGCATCACCAAATACCATAGAGTGGAAGGGTAACCAATGCGATGACTCCTAAAAACCTTCCTATTGAAAAGATGATATGTAGTATAGAGGATGGGATTAATAACCTTCCTTTAGATGATAAAGAAGTGTTGAGACAAGAATTCTCTCTCATCATGAGGAAAGCCAAAACCCCCAAAAGCAACCTGAGTAAGGAAGAACAAAAGGCCCTCAAATCCTTGCGGAGCAATGACAAGATTGTGGTTCTTAAGGCATATAAAGGAGGAGCAGCAGTCATCTTGGATAAAGAAGACTATGTAAGGAAAATGAATGATCACCTAAAATGTGGCAGTTATAAGAAGCTGAACAGTAATCCCATCCCCAAAATCATGAAGGATGTAAAAAAGATCATCTCATATTCCAACCTTGACGATAAAATAAAAAAGAAATTAATCCCTTCCTATGAATCTATCCCTAGAATCTATGGATTACCCAAGATCCATAAAGAAGGGGTCCCCCTTAGACCAATAGTAAATACTATTGGCTCCCCAACCTATGGACTTGCTAAGTATGTTGCTAAAATTCTTAAGCCCCTTGTCGTTGCTAAAATCCTAAGGAAGAAAAACATCATCACGCATTTCTCAGCCCCTGGAACTATTAGGCAAGGTTTGAAGTATGTAAAAGATGATATTGACAAGCATCAGCTAAAAGGAGTGTATAAAATAGATTGTTCATGTGGAAAAAGCTACATTGGTGAAACAGGTCGCTCCCTCCAGACAAGGCTAAAGGAACATGGCGCTGATATTAAGAATGAAAGATCTCGTACTTCAGCCTTGGCAGAGCACTCCGCAAAGACTAAGCACCATATCTGCCTGGAAAGCGCATCAATTATCGCAAGGGAGGAGCAACATCAGAGACGAAAGATCAGAGAAGCGCTTGAAATTATCAAGCATCCTCATAATCTGAACAGAGACAATGGTATGGAGATTAGCGGGAGCTGACTTCCCTTGATCAAGGAATCAAGATCGTAAACTCATCCCAGGTATAACAGTTAAGCAGGTAAAATATTCTAATAACCCTATTTTAATATTAACAAATATATAATAATTAACCTTAAAATACAATAATAAATGATTCTATATATAAATTAATATATTAACTATCATATTAATTAATTATATTATCATAAATAATAATGAGGATAATATGAAGTCTATATATTATTAAATATAAATTAATTATAATTAAATAAAAAATAAATTAAAACTAATTAATTATTAGGGATTATTAATTTATAACATGATTTATTTTAATAAATAAATAAAGTAAAATAATAAAATTAAATTATAAAAATTAATAAATTATATTAATAAATTAATAAATAAAAATTAATTTAAAAATTTTATTCAATTTAATTAAATTAAAAAATTAAAAAATTTAATTTATTTAATTAATAAATTGAAATAAATTTAACATTAATAAATTAATTAATAAGATTAATATGATTAATAAAATAAATTAATTAAATTAATTGAATTAATAAAATTAATAAAATTAATAAAATTAAAATAAAACTAATAAAATTAATAAATAAATATCTCAGCCGACAGTGTGCTGATCCGAAAAATTTATCCTCATTAGTATTTATTTCTCTAAAGCAGCTCATCTTTTATCATCATTCATAAGTCCTGATGATGGATCCCATTTGGGATTTGAAATGTTGGCATAAAAATGTTCATACTGTGATTTCTCCGGTCACTGATTCAAAAAAATGAGGTGAGATACTGACTCAATAATAGATTGACTTGACTCAAGATAATGGTGTGGTTCTAAAGCCGAGAAAATACCAATTGTAAAAGTATGACCCAAACAAGTTCCATTTCCAAGGGCGGCATATAATTTCCATGATATAGATGTGAAAGATAGAAGGAACCCCCCGCTTCTTGTATAGTGTATCCCCTTCATAGTTAAGTGAGCACGAAAGAGAAGACACGTAAGCTCAATAGGTTCCTTTTTTGTAAGTTATATAGCGAGGCCAAAAAATAGATAAAAGTACACTCATGTCCTTCTCATGGTTTTACGAGTTTGAGAATGGAAAAAAGACCACTCTCCAACTTTCATCTTGACTAACAAATGGAAAAAGAGAAATAAATCGAAATTTTCATATAGGTTTTACGAGCATGAAGAAATGGGAAAAAGAAGCTTGAGATTTTCTTAGTTTAACGAGTATGAAATAAGACCAAAAGAGACTCAACATTTTCCTATAGATTTAACGAGTATGAAAATATAACAAAAGGAGCTTTAGATTTTCATTTTTAGTGAGCATGAAAATAAGGCCAAAAGGAAGCTCATTCCAGAGATATGATTGGTATAATGGTATGCATCTTGTTTTGAGGCTAATGGAACCGACCTAAGAAAAGTAGTAAGTGGTGGAAAAGTTCCTAGCAATGGAAATCAACTCATCGTAGCAGTCTCTCGGAAATGCGATAGTGGGTTGTGAGATGGAGGCAAAGTCGATTCAAAGGAAAGAGGTCAAGCACGACTGCAAGGTTTCAAAGCAAAATGAATGTAAGTATCATTATGACAACATCTAGAAGGACATTGAGGACCATGAGCATAATCGATCATAAAGAAACATGAAAAAAAGTGTGGGGACTCCCTATAGGAAATTTTGGCCAAAAATAATAAAGAAAGAGAGGCATGAGACTCAATTTTGATGTCATTGTGGATACTAAAGAGGATCCCTTGAACCTATGAATAATTGCAACATGGGCACCAAAATAACAATTGAGTTCTATTCTAGGGTTCCCATGGAGGGTAGGATCTATTGCACAAGCTACAACATGCAAAAAGACATGGTTAATGTCACAAATTGGTGGGGTGGGCCCTAAGGAAAAGTGAAACAGGGATAGATAAGGCCAATAATGCAGTGATAAGATCAACAAATTCTAATCCTATATGCCAATTTGAGAAAAATACCTCGAGGAAAGATGAAAAATGCATTTTTTAAGATAAATTATATATATATGTATAGGGCACCATGCCCAGAAAACTAGACACAATATGACCCAACAGGGAACCTATCGGGGGGGCTCCACAACGATGTACCCATCAGGATCAATATACTTCGGATAAGAAGAGGGTCTAAAGTTGACACAATTGTGACGAGCACCATTTTTTTTTATGATGGGGATGACATTAGATAAACATTTCGTCAAATGAACTAGATAGATAAACTTAGCTTTGAGCAATTTTACAACTTCCACCTTGATGGTAGTGGATCTGTGAGGATGGACTGGTTGGATATTTTACTAAATAGGCTTAGCTTATTCATAGGTTTTTATTTCATGCTAAAAAATTTGAGGATATATGCTAGTAATTTCTTCGTTGACCAAGTGAAAACATCACAAAATTCTTTGATAATATTGGTATAAATAATAATCTCACCAGGAGTGCAATCTCCTCTAATCATGATAGTTTCAATGACGATCCATTCTTTATCAGAAATGTTGATGGGAATGATAGGACATATGTTCACAAAGTTTCCTTCATAAAACACATCATGGGTGGTATCAGTATCTTATGCCCAATTAACATTTCGTGAAGAAACAAGGTTGTGCAAGTTGTGATTCAAGTGTGTTTTCATAGGGAGAAATGATGAATGGTGATGAGATTCATCCCAATATGGATTAGAGATTGTCGTGGATTCCAAGGTAGCTTCATCAAATGGCATCATAGTATCAAGGAATTCATGGGAAAAAGAATGATCAACAACTCAGGCGGGTTAGGAATAAGCATCAAGTCCAACATCATGGGAAGAACTCAACTCAGGGTCAACTTGATCGCAATTTGAATAGCTTGATAAGCTAAATTAGCAGGGCTAAAAGGAATCTAATCAACAAACATGCCATTTTTTTGAGGAGAAGGAATGATCAAAGGATCAATGGTCCACTCGGCACCATATGGTAGAAACATGATCATGTTTATGGAGTTAGCTGACTATGACAATTCAGGTGGAAGCACAAGTAATGTGCCCATCAATGAGGAGTTTTTTGAACATCCCCACTCTAATGATTAAAAAAGGTGGTGGAATCTCCTACAAAGGTGCTGGATGACTATCATGAAATCAAAGATTATGCTTGCAAAATTCTAACTGGTTATTGGTGACTATCTTACCCTGACGGGGGTAAATCATGATGCAAAAGACTAAAGTCATGACAATGGTAATACCATAAAACCATCTTCACCCGAGCATGAGGTTAAAATCAAGTGGTGCATCAATGACCTCAAACTCAATAGATATCTTTTTTCTCCCAAGATCGCTAAGTAAAGTAGAAAATACCCCTTGAGGTTGCAAGGTATTCCCATCAAAAGCCTCCTAAGTTGATCTAGGTGTAGATAAAGTCAAGGAACCAAGATATTTCCAACACTTATATGAAATAATGCAAGTCAATGCTAACTCATCCAAAATTTTCCTATGAATATGTCATCTACAGAATTAGACCATAATATGGAATTCCAGATGATGTGGAAGACAAGGTTTCCATAAATAAGGATCAAAGTCATAATATTTGAAGCTAAGGGATCCAACCCACCAATAGCAGATAACAGTTCCTTGCACTCAGGAAATTTTACAAAACATCTAGCGTGGACATAGTAGTTGGAGCTTGGGCTAGATCCTCGACACTAGTATAGTTGTGAGTGGCCATAATATTAGGATTATGCATATTCTTTCAAATTTCACCCTTAGGTGGGTGAAACATGGTGGTCAATGATGGCTTATCAAAATGAAGTTGACCATCATGTCGAGGTTGGGTCACAAAATTCGAGGTAGAAGTTCCATTCTCAGGATTCCCGTAATTATGCGCTCTGGTCATGACATTGATAGTTGACTTAACCATAAATATATCTTGCATAGAAGACAAGGCATTAGATGAAGTGTTTCCCCCACTACCCTGTTGCTAAGATGGTGGAGGGTTAACAACCTATGTTGTTGTTGGGCCAAAAAAGGATTCGTCAAGACAACAAGTTGACAAGAAATAGGTTGCTACGAGAAGTATCAAGAAATCTCATCCATCCAAGGGTACTCATGAGTAAGATGGTCATCACCACAAATCTTGCAAGGAAAAAAATTCTACTTTTTATTCTCCTTGGTACCACTCCCAGTATTCTCTTGGGTTCTTGATGCGCCTTATTCCTCATTGGAATATTTAGAATTATTTTTTCTTCTTACCTCCCAGTTGTGTAGGGTTCTTTTTCAATGTGGACTGAAGAGAATTGACCTTAGAGGTGGGAACATGGACATGAGGAGTTTGAGTAGAAGGATTTCCGACTAGGGCACTAGAAGATATATTAATTTGACTCATTTAAGAGACTAGTTTGCCTATGTTTCTAGAAGTTATGAACTCCACAACTCCATCAACATGGGTTTTGGGTTTATGATTCGAAGGATTAGTTGATGATCGAGGAGTGTTAGGAATAATCTTGTATAAGGTACCCACTTGAGAATAGATCGAGTCAAGTTATGGACATGCATGACCACTTGCTCCTTGGTTTGGGCTCATAGCTTTGCCACATATTTAGAAAATTTAGGACATAACGACTTAATGAACTACTCACGTAGAAAATCAACATGAAGCTTTGTTTTGATCAGGGCTCATGAATATCGTCAAAGATGTGCGTGGAATTATCCTAAGAAAATCTAGTGAGAATATTGGTACCAGTCTCATACCTAATAGGAAAGTGATACTGGTTAACAAAAGACTGTGCTAAAGAGAGGGAAGAATCATAAGCGACACATTCTAAGTCAGTGTACCATTTGGTAGCATTACTGGTAAGATTCTTTTGGAAAAGATCCAACCTAATGCTATCATCCATAAATGAGTTGGATGAACAACACAAATGATAAGCAGTGATGTGTGCTGCAATCTATTCTCCAAGTTTACCATTGAATTTAGGGTTTTTTGCTATTAGTTTATGTGGGATAGGTGATAAACATGATTATGCTTAATGGGATTGTTTATTAACTTAGACAAATCAAGAAAACCTAGTGTCGCCAAGAAAGGTGAGTTGAACAATGCTTGGGGGGTGGGGGGTTAGGTGCCCCCTGTGACCCAAGTGGAGGAGGTGATCCATCAATAGCTTGGTTCCTAGTGTTAGTTTGACTCATGAAAGTGGGTTGAATAGAGGTGTTAGATTGAGTGCCCATGTAAATCTATTATTGGTTAACATCCCCAGGGTCAATGCCCTAAGTTGCAAAAGGATTCCTAGAAGGTTGTTTACCTCCTAGGATATAAGGTGGTTTGAAAGGGTTATTAAAATGATTATGAGCCCACGTATTAAACATATAGAAAGAATTCACCCCCCAATTGGCATTCCATGGATCAAATGTATGATCCTGAGATGTAGATCCCCCTAACAATCAACTTCCAAAAATGTTCAAAGACCCACTCGAAATGAACGTACCCCTAGGTATGCTAGAGGATGACATGGAAATGGTGAAAGGATTCCAACCATAATGGAATCCATTGTTAGGTATAGTCATACCTCCTACTAAGATACCAAAACCCATCACGAGGCTTGAGGAACCAAATGTAAAGGAGAAGTTTGACCCTCTGACATTAGACATATAAATACTAGACATAAATGAGATAGAACCTATGCTTAATGTGAACAGAGATGAGGTGGTCATGGATATGGAGCTACCCATGGACATACTAAGTGGAAGGAATCCCATGAATATTCTTCGAGAATGAGGAGAACGAGTTATCAAAGAATGTAGTATGAACAAGACCTACAGTCATAGAGACAAATGTAGACGTGACATGCAGAATACCATCAGTCATTATAGGTGTGGAAACAACAAGTTTTCTTTTAGATGTAGTAGTGTTATCCATAATAAAATCAGGTAAGGGACTATGCAAAGATCCATACAAGTCAACACCACCACATAATGAGATGGGTGTAGAGGTATGGTGATGATGTGGAAGACTTTGGTCAACCACTCAGTGAACATATGGTTTAGTTCTCTAAGTATCACCTAAAGTAATTTAAGACAAGGATGTACCTATGGTGGAGTTAATTTTATGCTTATGCGGAAGTGGACCCACCTCCTAGGGGGTAAGGGTTGCAACTCTATGAGAGCGATGCAAATGAAAGTCTGCCATGATGGAAACTAGAGGTGACATAAGCACAAAAAAAAAAACAAATCCTAAGGCCACTAGATAAATTCAATCAAACAACACACACTAAAAAGATCCTAAAGAAACGAATCAAGAAAACCAGAGTCAGAGGGATCCACTCATTGTTGGAGCTCGATTAATGAATGTCCAAGTTAATGGTGAGGAAATGGTAATTGGAACAAATATAACAACCTTCTACTTAATGATTGATGTGTCTAGATCAAGTGCTCCTATTATCTGTGGAGCACCCCCCGAGTGAATCGAGTTAGTTCTAACCGAAATTTGTCCCAGGTACAACAAGGATGACCCCCTTGTTGTCACATGTGATAACTACCTAATAATTGTGACTAAGGATACTCCTATCAACAACACGTTCTGGGGAGAAATCATTAGCTAGAAATACACACAATGGTAGAGTATCAATCCTGAAGCCTCCCTAGAGAGACCCCTCAAGTATGTGCAGCTCCCGAATATAATCACCACCAAGACTAAGTGAAGTGGGGTTTATCACTCTGCTAGTCCCAATGTTGCCTAATGCTTGACCCTTGTGTGAGAAGGTCTTGTTGGACATGTGCCACTGAGAGTGGGTTTATGCTCATTATCATAAGATGCTAGGTGTGTGTTGTATGATCTTGGAAAGTTTACCTTTCACTCCTATTCAAAGATCCTAGCCCATCTATTATGTGTTTGCTACTAGAGAAGAAAATAAATCCCGAGTTAATTTTAGTCAATGTGTTACCTCTTAAGGCTATTATTTAGGTCAGGGGTGTGATGGATGAAACTGTGTGATGTAGGACTTCTATTTTCAAGGAAACCATGCAAAATGATGAACATGCAAGTTTTGATTTCAATGAATTCTACCTAAGGAAAGGATAGGATATTTTATTTTAAATGCAAGTATTAACAAAGTCCATTTTATCTCATTCAACTCTTAGATCCATAAAAAAAATCAAACAACCATCTACAAATGCATAAAAACCAAATTGAAACGAAATAATAAAAAAATATACTAAAAAGACCAAAACCCTAACTCTACAAGCATGTATGCACTAAGATGTGAAATTTTCAAAAAACAACACACTCACATGTAGACAAAAAGTTATGGGCTATCAGGACAATGATGGAAGATAGGTATTTGGGCACCAATGTCATTAATGGGAATAAAACCCAAGAGGTAGGCTTAAAACCATAGTAAAAAACCAAATGCACAAAAATGCAAGCAAATCTTGAAGAAATATATTAATCAAGGTATAAAACTACAAATCTAAAGATAGACTCCAAGTGGGATTACAATGGTGCCAAAAAAATAGATGTTTTTTCAAGTTAAACCCCTAAAAAATCTTAGGAAGAGGCTTTTATTGCTTTGTTCATCAATAAATTGAGCAACAAAGAACTATCAATGCTTCATTGTAGAGTAACTAGTAAAATAGAGAGGTCTTCGATGCCCTGGTTTGAACAATGGGCGAGAAACAAAGGAGACAAACTCAATTTTAAAGCTTTTTAGCTTCAGGGTTTGGGATCTAAGTTTATGATGGAACTTAGGACTACTGTAAAAATTAGAGGGAAAAATAAATCCACTAAAAAAAGGTAAAAACAAAGGATGAAAAAAACCCTCTTGGGTCTCCCTAGTGGAGTTGCCATTTCTGTTCAATGACAAATTTCTACATATAGTAGTGGGATACTTTAAGCCTAGCAGACCTTCCTAGGGTCCACCCTGAAGGAGGGTGTGTGAAGAATGTGATATAACAAAAGAAGACACTCCCAATCATGAAAGAAAGAATTGAAAAGTACGAGCAATAGATGTTATCGTTGTATCATGAAAACCTATCTCTATTGATGCTTCCATCTTGAGAGGGATCTCCTAGAGATCTCAACTCCTGCTCCTCTCTTAGATCTTGCATTCAAAAGACCAAACAACTTGCTACTTTCTTGCAATAACAAGTTTAATGCATGCAAACTATATCAAATGTGCAACATATAACAAGAATAAATGGATGAAAATGGGGAGAAGTATTTTACTTTGTATTAATAATAATGGAAAATGTACAAAGTTGAGATTCTTGCAACCTTTTCCCAAGTAGCTCTCTCACATATACTTATTGATATCTAGATTCCCGAAAATAAGCTTATCATAATATCACTCTGATAACATTTTGGTATAGTAACATTTCCTCCTCTGTGACTTATATAGAGCTTTGTTTATATAGATATGTTTTGTGATTGGCCACATTGAACCTAGACATATTCTTAACCATATTTGGGGTTCTTATTATGACCAAATCAATCATGACCTAATCAAACATGACCAAATCAACTTTATCCATGCAAAATATTCGCTTTGTTTCTCCATTGCAGTGACGAAAGGGAATTGTTAGGCTTTGTTGCACCTGAGTAGACTAAAATAGGGCATTGACAGGCCTACTGTTATTCTTTAATCACAACATAAAAGCATTGAAAGCACTAAAATCACTTTTTTGGAGTCTTCCACTGATCACACTTTGAACCTTTGACCTAGAAAGGGTTATTCCCTTTTATTTGACCCTAACAGGTGGTGTTTTGAGCTATAACATGACTTGGAGACTTGTTATCCCTTCTAGTGCACCTTAGAGCTTTTTGATCCCTAAAAGGTAATGGAATCATTCTTACCAAGGGCTTATGGCTCACATATGTGGGCATCAATTAGCATATTTTATTTTTTGAGCTAGTGGGTTGGCTTGCAACCCATTTTATTTGTGTATACTCAAAATTAAACTTGTTTGAGAGGATTTCAATTGATTATTAGAGGTGATAGACCTCCCATAAAAGGAGGATCACTTCTTTTAATTTTTCATCATCACACTTGTTGATTTTGGCCTCTTTAAAAGAGCTCAACTTAGCCTATTCTATTTTTTTGCTTGAGGAGATGTGGTCTTATGTGGATTTATGATATTATAGACTAGTTTTTATGTTGGAGACATCATTTTGAGATTCAAAGAAGTCATGTTCTTAGATAATGTGTGATCATTTATTGCATATCTTTTATGTTTTTATATGTAATTAAATATTACTCTAATAAAAGAGGGTATGCAAAAAGAAATCTCTCTGTAACCCTAGCAAAACCGCGATAGCCATGAACTAAGCTCACCTGTGACCTAACCCTCTGACGGTTATTGTAAAGCTGCATTCCAGGGGGACGCCCACCAGGTCGAGATGACAGAGGAAGATGGGGGGGAGAGATCCCCTCCTATCGAGACACGAAGGTAGGGGATTCCCTCGAGAACACAAACAATTAAACACAAACACAGGAAATAAACAAAATGACAGGACTTCTCCTCAGGGCATGGTGGCAGAAGAGGAAAATGCCTACCATGTGTAGCAGAAAAACCAAGATTCATCATTCCAATGAATAAATTGGAGAGATACAAAAGCTTCACGAAGTATCACGCGTTGATCTGCAAGTTCATAGGAGTGTGTCCGACGGAGAAAGACCTTACCAAGTGGATACAACAAAAATGGCAACCCAAGGGCCATATTGAGCTCAAGTTGGGAGCTAGAGGCTTTTTCATGGTAATATTCTCAAACCTGCAAGATAAAGAAAGAATCTTTGAAAATGGCCCTTACTTCCGTTATAATGCTGGTCTATTCATGAGATATTGGGAAGAATGTTATGACCCAAATAAGGAGAAATTCTTGGTAGCCCCAGTATGGGTATGTTTATTTGGCCTCCCAATAGACTTTTGGGATCCAAAAATATTAGAGGGTATTGGGAGTATGATAGGAAAATTTGCCAAAATAGCAGAAATGACAAAAAGAGGCAGATACACATCTTATGCGAGAATCTGTGTGTATATGAACATGGATGAACCCATACCTGAATTTGTGGAGTTAGAATACCATGAAGAGGTTTTGGCAACAAACTCTAGACTACAAACACATTCTGTTCAGATGCCAAAGGTGCCATGAATACGACCATCTTTTTTAGGAATCCCCACTGAACAGGGAGGAGATGGAGAATAAGCTCAAGCAACAAAAGAAACCTTAGGACAACAAGGAAGGGTTCCAAGAAGTGAAAAATAAGAGGAGGAAACCAATGGAACCCCAAAACCCTGGAAAAAAGGAATACCAAACTCCAAGTGGTAAGAATAACTTTGAAGAATTACAAGTAGAAGAAGATGAAGAAAGTGAGATCCAACTCATGGATCATCAAGATAAAGGAAAAGAGAGTAGCTCGAGTCAAGGCAAACCAACACCCAATCAAAAAGCCCAAATATATTTGGCAGACAAAGAGGATAAGGAAGAAAGGGATGGGATGGAAACCACTACAATGTAAATCCAAGCAAGGGAGAGGAACTTAGCATGGAAGAACAAGTTCTGAAGAAACTGTTGAATGAATGGAGACGCTAGATGAAAGATTTATTCAATAAGACCAACAAAAATTGTACAGAGAGACTTTCCAACAGTATCAAGCCAAGTAAGGATAAGGACAAGTTGAGATTAAAAAACAACTAGGGATGCTTCAGGAAAACCCCCATGAGTATCCAACAAAACAAAAGGGGGGAAGAAAAGGGCCCGGAGAAACTTACAAGAATCCATACAGATCATGGGAGAAATGCTAGTGAACACAGTCAGGGTGGTACCACTATCAATAGTATACCAACAAATAAATAAAGTTCCCAATAATAGTAACATCCTGCAACATAAGAGGCCTAAACAACCGAGGAAAACAGAGATACTTAGCAGAGTGACTGAGAAAAGAGAAACCCCAATTAATGTTTCTTCAAGAAACTAAGATTACAGGAGGGAAACTAGATGAAATACCAAGTAAGATGAAACTGAGGTATGAAGGTATGTCAATAGACGCACAAGGAAGCACAGGAGGGATATCAATTCTGTGGAACCCAGAAGAGGTGACTGTTTATTATTGGATAGGCATGCAACATATCCTCACAGGGCAGTTCCGCCTCATAGGAAATAAAAAATGGTTCTTAATCTCTGTAGTTTATGGCCCACACATCCCAGTCAAAAGGGAAAACTTCCTCCAGAGGATAAATATTTTAAATCAAATGCATGAGGAAAAGCTATGGTTACTCGCAGGCGATTTCAACTTGATAACATCACTGGAGGAGAAAAAAGGAGGAATCTGAAGGGAAGAGCCAGAAATGGAGAAATTCAGGGATACACAGGAAGAAATTCACCTAGTGGATATCCCAACAATTAATGGAAAATACATGTGGAACAACAGACGAGGAGGGAACAGGAAAATAGCATCTTGTCTTGACAGATTCTTGGCAACAGAAAATCTCATAAGTAAAGATGTTTACTATGAGGCATCTATACTGCTGTACCTGGGGTCAGATCATTGGCCTATTAAATTAGAAGTGGAAATGAAACAAGGAAATTCAAGTAGACCATTTAGGTTTGAAGCCTTTTGGCTAAGAGAGCCGACCTTCATTGAAAAATTGAAGGAATTGTGGAACGGGAGTGAGAAAGAAGGTAAAAATCTGATGCATACCTTCCAACTCATACTCAAAGTATTAAAGGGTAAAATAAAAAAATGGAACAAGGATGAGTTTGGCAACATTCAACATGAGCAGGAATTGATCCAAGCCAAGATGAGGAAAGTACAACAATCGATCGTCAATGAAGGAAAAACTGAATCTCTAGTGGAGGAGGAAGGACAAGTGATAAATAAATTGGAGGAAAGGAGACAACATGAAGAAATACTGTAGAAGCAAAAATCAAGAAACCAATGGCTAAAGGAATACTAGGTTTCTTCATAAATCCTTGATCCAACATAGGTAGCAGAATAGGATATTCTCCCTAGTTGATTAGCAAGGAAATCAGCTTACTCAAAAGGAAGACATGGAGAACCTGTTAGTTCAACATTTTCAAAGTCTACTGACGGAACCCAATCTAGACAGGGAAGAGAATATAAGAAAAATCACTCGACACATTCCCAATCTGGTGAGCAGGAACCAGAACATGGCCCTGCTAAGGGAAATATCTAAAACAGAGGTTGAAGAAGTCATCAAAAGCCTAGCGAAGAACAAAGCACCAGGCCCATATGGGTTCATAGCTGAATTCTTTCAGGCTACGTGGCCATTCATGGGGGATGCTATTGTGAAACTAGTCGAGGAGTCCCGACGTAATAAAAGAATGCACACGGCCCTGAACTCCACCTTTTTTGCACTCATTCCCAAAACAAATAACTCGGAAGAACCACATCATGGCTACAATTATGGTAAATTGCCTCAAAACTATCCTACTTGGTCTAATCTATCAAGAACAGAGAGGGTTTGTTAAAGGGAGACAAATAGTAGATGATATTGTGATGGCACAAGAGGCAATACATTCATTAAAGACTAAAAAAACCAAAGGGATGTTGGTAAAACTAGACTTATCAAAAGCATATGACTGTCTGAACTAGAAGTACCTACAGGGAATTTTGAAGTCATTCGTCTTTGATGCAAGATGGATAAGCTAGATAATGTCGATGATATTGACCCTAGCCTTGTCAGTTTTACCTAATAGGTCACCCACATTTGCATTCAATGCAACCCGTGGGCTCAGGCAAGGTAACCTGATATCCCCATTCCTATTCATACTTGCCGCAGAAGGACTAGGAATGTATGTAAAAGAGAAAGTACAAAGGGAACAGTACACAGATCTTACATTGTGGGGGAATGATTTACTGTTAACTCACCAACAGTTTTTCGATGACATAATGATGTATGGACAAGCAACCCTCAAGGAAGCTAGAGGGTTAATGGAGATCCTAAATGACTTCACAAGTGCACCAAGGACAGAGATAAATAAGGAAAAGTATTATATCTTTTTCTTAAATACAACTGCCCCATCATAAGATTTTCTGGCAAGAATAATGGGATTCCATATTAGTAATCTCCCCTCGAAATACCTCGGAATTCAACTAAGTGATCAACAAACTAGAGTGGCAAACTGGAAACCCTTGTTGGCAAAGATCCAAGGGAGAATGTAGAATTGGACATTCAGATCCCTGAATATGTCGAGTAGGGTAATATTAGTGAGAGCAGTTCTACAATCAATCCCAATTTATCAATTAACCATCCAAGTGATGCAAAAAACAGTTTGCCAAAGGATGATTGACATTTTCAAAAAGTTCTTGTGGCAAGGGCCCATAACAGAAAAAAAAAAATGGGCCTTGCTATCATGGAACTGGCTCAGCAAACCCCTAAAATATGGTGGGTTAGGGCTCAGAGACCCATACATCCTCAATTAGGTCATGGGGGCAAAGCTTTGGTGGAGATGGATCCAGGGAGGAGCAGACCTATGGAAGGAAATATGGGGGAGGAAATATGGAATTCCGAGCTTGATTGAAGGAAAGCTAAGAGTCTAGGATAATATTAAGGGATCAACCATTTGGAACCTAGCCTCAGAAAATAGAGATTTGAGAAGAACACTTAGTTTCTGGGAAATAAGGGGAGGAGACAAAGAAATGTTTTTGGGAAGAAGCTTTACAACAGAGAGAAAAACTAAACAACAGACCCAAGCTAGGAATAGTATGTCAATATACTAATAACCCTGAGGAACAACCAGTAAAAGAATTATAGAGATTGGATCCAAGAGAGTATTGGAGAAAATGGAAACAGAAACAGGATTGGCCAGACGCCCCAGAAACCACCCAATGGAAGGTATATGAGAAAGAGATGAAAACCCAGAAAATTGCAAAAACAGAAGCACCGGACATACTAAGATGGGGGTTATAAAATTAAAGGGATGTTCAAAATTAAAGAGGGCTATCAACTGCAAGCAACACACCACCTGCAACAGGGGACACATGTATGGGACAAAATTTGGCAAGAAAAGTCATGGCCGAAAATCGCTTTCTTCATGTGAATCTTCCGACATGGGCGAGCACTCACTTGGGATCAACTTCAGAAAAAAGGCCTGCAAGGACCCTCGATTTGCAGTATATGCAACGAACAAGCAGAAACAATGGAACACTTGACTAATGCCTGTAGATATAGTGAAAACATGTGGAGAAATCATGGTCAACTCTTTGGAGTCAATGCCAGGAATCAATCTAGTATGAAAGCAACAATGGATAATTTGCAGAAAAATCCTTACCAAAACCCCATTCTGAATCGAGCCTGGAGACTATCATTAGGTTTCTTATTATGGATAATCTAGAAGGAAAGAAATAGAAGGATCTTCAAACAAGAGAAAAGATCAGAAGAAGAACGATGGAAAATGATACTCTAGAACATAAGAGAAATGATCCTTGATGAGAAATGGTATGCAGAGGATTGGGAAACAAATCAACAGGAAGAATGAATAATGATGGGCTTAATCTTGAAGCCAAGTATTATGAACCCCACCGTGTGGAAACAACACCCCCCCCCCAATTGTGAGACTGTGAACAACTTCATACATCCTCATAAAGAATTCATTAAACTCAACTTTGATGGAGCCGCAAAAGGGAACCTTGGGGAGACGGGGATTGGAGGAGTGTTCAGAGATGACAAAGGTAATACGATTCGAATGTTTTCCATGGACTATGGTACTGCGAGAAACAATGAAGCAAAGCTCCATGCATTGAAGCAGGGATTGGAAATTGCAGCAAGGGAAAGGTTTCAAAGATTGGAGGTGGAAGGAGATTCAAAATTGGCAATAGACATGATGAAAAAACTCCAACAAGGGACATCATGGGAGAAAATCAACCAAATCTGGAGGATGAAAAGGCTTGTCCAAGAGATTGGAAAACTAATTTGACAGATCGACTACATTATCCCGACACATGTCCGCAGGACGGGTAACGTGGCAACATATAATCGCTAACTAGGGGTGCGGGTAGGCACGTAGAAACCTAGATATAAGAGGAGAAGAGTTAATACAAATGGAGGGGATGAGAAGGCTAGAGGAGATCCTAGAAAATGACAAGGAGAAGGGAGAAAACCCTTGATCGGGGTGTAGAAGGGAAGAAGAGGTGGGCCAAAGGGGTTGGGAGGTAGAGGCATCAGAAGCCAACCACCTGGGCACAAGGACATATGGGACATTGGGATGTGGGAGGACGAGACGATAGGATTGGCAACAAGCAGGACAGGGCAGGGTAGAGGATGACACTGAGAGAAGATAGGTGTGGCCGAGGACGGAAGGGAGCGATGAAGGTTTGGGGGAAAGTGAGAGGGCGAGCAGAACAGAGATGGAAAGTGGCACGATGGCCGAAAGAAACCCATGGCAAGAGCAGCCGAAGGCACGAGGGAAGTTATGAGAGACAGTGATAAAAGAGTCAGAGGAACATCATTCCGAGGAAATGGAATGAAATAATGGGTAGCGCGAGGAGGAAGAGTTCAAGTCAGGGGATGGACGAAAGTAAGGTGGGGCAACAAGACAAAACAACAAGAGGTAAAGGCAGATGGGAGAGGAGGTAGCTGCATGCAAAGGGAGAAGGCGAAGGAATGAGAAGCAAAAGGTGGTGGACGCAAGCTCAAGCACGTCGAGAGGATATTAGATGTTGACGCAAATCAATGGTATGTTACTCCGATTACCTTACTTGATAGAATTGAAGAAATGATTAATTCAGAGGAATTCAGGGAGGGGGCTGAGGGAAGCCAAGGCTCAGAACGAGTCGAGACCTAGGGCTCCTGGGATTCTAACCAGGCTAAATGGAGAGACTATGTCTGGAATGTTAATGGAGCAAGGAGGCACGGTAAATTTATAGTGTATCTCTGGGTAAATGAGAAGAGAGGGAATGAGGTAAGAGGGGATGACAATTGGGATTTCTTTAATGGAGAGCGTAGGAAGATTGCAGTTCTAGCCATGTGGTACCTGAGGCATGGAAAGGAAAAAACAATTAGCAAAGACAGAGAGGTTGAAATCACAATGGACAAAGTAGTAAGGTTATGTCTACCCTGGCTCGATACGAACCCAAACTAGAATGTCGGAAGCGGGACTCAAAGGAAAACCAAGGGAAAAAATCGAGCGAGGATACTTGAGAGGAGAGAGTCTTGGACGGGAAACTCAATTGAGACCCTGAATACTGAGAAGGGAATCCAAATTAGGGACTCCTGCAGAATCGCAAAGTATGGCCTGCACACTCTGGTTTTCTGGGGAGGGATTAAACAGAGAGGAGAGGAGCCGAGAGGCCAAATCCTATTATCTCAAGGGCAGGTAGGGGGGAAACTAAGGGAGAAAGAGGGTAATCCTAAGTTTCCAGGACCAGAGAGAGAGGCCAAGTCAAGTGAAAATAAAATTATGATCAATTTGCGTAAATGTATCCAGACTGATAATGAAATTTCTTGTGTTACTATTTTAGGTATTAAAATAACCAAGGTGCAGCACAGCCTGGAGGACTGGACCACACTTCACACTTCAGCAATAAAACCGACTGTGGAGTGCTGCTCAGGTAAAGAAAAATGAAACTAGAAAAAAGACAGTATGGAAAAAGAGGGAAAAGAGGCGCTAAAAGAGGCACCAGAGGAACAAGGAAGGTAGGGAAAAGGACCACGGGGGGGAAGAAACCTCCAGCAGAGGTCATAGCAAAAGAGGCAGAAAGTCTGGAAAGGAGCACATGCAGACTCTCATTAGTGCATACATGGTTGACAATCCGCCAGAGGTAAGAGTGAAAATAGCAGGGTGGGAGAGGGAATTTAATGACAACATAACCAATTAGAACATAGAGATAGAAGAGTGGAAAGCTATGGTGAAAGACCCTGGGAACACCAAAGGCCGACATACTCTTTTCCGGCAAACAATCTAGCAATACTGGGTCATGAAGAACATAATAGCCTGAGCTATAACATTAAACAAGGAATAGGAGGAACAAGAGGAGGTCAAAACAAAGGAGCCCAACATGAAGGATCTCCATAGGGAGATTGCTGCAGTTCCGATACAAGTATACAAAAACAATTTAGCATTGAGAAGGATAGAGCAAAGTCTACAGGATATGAAGAGAAGCGAGATGTCGAGTCCAGTGTGAAAGCCCCAGCCCTGGTGGATTCCTCAGATGAGTGAAATAGGTTTCTAGTAAGAATTTTTTTATATGTCGATTAGCCTTTACTTTCCTAAGTTGAAGTTAGTAATATATAGAACAACAAATGTTGCATGGATAGTGGAGAAAGAATTATTTAAATTTTGGACATCATTTAACGCACGTAGGTGGCCAACTTGGTTTCCTACAGGCAGGTTGAGGCCACTTGTACTTACTATTAAAGACATGTTAGTGGTTTGATAAATTTAATAGAGAAAGTGCTACCAAGTTTACAAAAAAAATATGTAATGAAATATTGCTAGGGTTTCTACTTGTTCCTTGTCTAAAATAATTTTTTTATTATTGAAAATTATTGGTAAATTATTGCATGTTTAATCTATTCTCCTTGAACTCCCTAAAAAACCTCCTAGTGAGAATTTCTCTAGTAAATTTCTCCCCACATAAAATGCTATCTAGGGATAGAAAGTGAAAACTATGGTTTCCTCCCTTACTATATGCAATAATTTGATATCTCTAAGGTTTAAATTCCTAAGACTCCATCACCCAAGTGGGGAAAGGCACTAGGGCCCACTTTGATGATCAAAATTATGAATTTTTTTCTTCCTCTCTCTTACTTTTTAATCCCTTCAAGGCAAGCCATTAGGTCTAAGGCAAGGGTTGAATTAAACTAAGGCTTGAGGCACTAAATTGTTGGCACTGATTCGATATATTTTCACCTTGTTTTACTCACAAACTCAAAATCTAGATTTTTTCTTGGTGAAAATTGCCTTGTTAGGGTCGACGTCATCAACCCTAGGAAATTTAGTGCCCCAAGAAGTGCCAATCCTATACTAGTATTCAACTTAGGGCTTGTTGAAGGTTTACCATTCCTTATTGTTAAGCACACCTTTAAGTGAACATTTTCTTTGTGCTTGTATACCTAGATTCTCTCTTATTGAATCCTATCTTGAAACCATTGGTCTCAAGCACTCTTTTCTAGTCTTAGTTAATAGTATGTTGCTCCTTAACCTAAATATTTGTGTCCTAATCTAAATAAGAAGAACCTTAATTTAGAATTTCACTTACATCTCCTTAAACCTATTGATGAGCCTCAATATTGCAACAAGAATGCTGCAACTCCCAAGGCTACCAAATTTAATTATCAACCTGGGGTTCATACAAACTTAAGAGGTATCAGCACTATATGTACAACATACATTGTGTCCTTCCTTTGATATTATTATGTAATGGAGTGAATGTAATAAAATTAGATCCTAAACTAATTGCAGAAAATGAAATGCTCGAAATGGAACCTTAACCTATTGCAAGGAAGGAAATAAAAGGAAAGAAACCTATTCTAATTGCATAAAGTAAAGATAAATGTCAACCATTACATTTCAAATCATTTAGATCCATTAACAAAGTTTATTGGATGTGTCAATCAAGAAAATCATCATTGTATTATCCAATTCATAGATTTTTCCATTAACCCAAATCGCTGAAATGTTTTTCATGGGTAAAGAGGAAAGTCTTAAGTGGTCTTTAGTCTTCCCTAATAATTGATTTAGAGCCTAGGGGTCTTGATTCAACCCAAAGGGACAATAAACAATCTTCTTGAGTGAATATGGGCAAGTATATACATGTTGGAAAGCTGCTACAAGGTTTCCTGTAGTTTACTACAGGAAACAACATATTTTCTATAGGGAGTTATAATTCACCGAATGACCAACCAAATCAAATCCAAACTGGATGGGACAAATTTTGTTATTGCATAGGATGTCTTAGGTCTCCATTCCAAGTGGAATCACTCAAAAAGAACTCTATTAACACATGTTAAAAAATGGTAGAAAATTACTAGCCTAAAATCTAGAAATTCGAGAACTAGTGAGCTAGTAAATCTATCAAATGCTTAACCTAATCAAGTGCAAATGCAATGGGGTAATTTTTGTTATTAAATAGTTTGTTTTTTTGATCTAATGCAAGTTAAATCAACTCTATTGAAGTTTTTTAGCATGCCCTAAAAAATAGTAGAAATTTACTATTATTTGCCACACAAGGCTTCCAGAAATCTAGATTTGGGAATAAGCAAGCTAATCCAAGTAGCTCAATGATTACTATGTTATGAAGCTAGCTCAAAAAAAGATAGAAAAGATAGATCAATGCCTTAAAACTTAGCCTCTTCGAGGGTGAAACCTCCTTTACATTACACAAATGAACAATTCTTGAATGATACAAATGACAAGACCTCCTTTCTATATATAGGAGTCTAAGGGGTCATAATATAATCAGAGCCGGCATAACAATAATAATGTAAGGGAACAATAATACAATAATGGGCTTCTATGGGGCTGAATAATAACAATATGGGGACTACATGGGCACCACAATATAATAAGAGGGTTGTACTAATAACAATAAGGGGTTACACTAGTAGTATAAGGACCTAACATGCCCCTCTCCTTCAAAAAGTGTTGTCCTCAACGCTTGAGTAGTTATTGATGCTTCTGTATAAAATTATCATCCTTCATGTGGAAAGTTTAGCAGGTAAGTTATTCCACTTAATGAGATGCTATGAAATTGATCGATTTCGTAGCTGTAGACTTCTTGGTTCTGTGAATGCTTCAAGTTCCAATGTGGATTTTCCTTCCTTATCAAGTTCTAGAAATATTGTTGGAAGTGGAATCTTCGGCAACTTTTGAATGAGTTCCCACCCTGCTTCGCCATTCTTCCATTCATCCCTTGCTTTGTTTATCAAATTTGATTGGTATTATACCAACCTCTACCATTTCTACAACCATATGTTCAATTTCACTCCTTTGGGCATATGGATATCTATAAGGCCTGATGTCTGAAGGAACACTTCCTGGAATAAAATGAATAGCATGATCATGATCACGAATACGTGGTAGGCCTTTGGGAGTCTCAAATACCTTGGAATGATTGCCGAAGACTTTTTGGAGATCTGGAGAAATAGATGATTTTGATGTGGGAACCATTAACGAACATAATTGTGCAATTACGCCTCGTTGTTCTTTCTTTAGAAGAATTTTCATTCTGTTAGAGCTGATTATCTTTCTTGGTTTCCCTATGATACCCCTTAATTCAACTTTCTTTCCTTCCGAAGAAAATTTCATGAAAATTTCTTGAAAATTAAAAGCTATTATACCCATGGATTGTATCCATTGGACTCCTAGCACAACATTAGCACCACCCATTGGAATGGAAAGCATTGGGATATTCAATACATATTCTCCCATGGATAGCTTGATATTGTGGCACTTTCCAAAGCAATTTATGGTTCCTCCACTTACAACCGTCACTTGACACTCTAGTGCTAGATATAGGAAGCAATTCAATTCCTTGGCTATATTACAATTAATAAAATTATGGGTACTACCCAAATCAATCAACGATATTACCCTTTTCTTCTTGATATGTCTTTCTATCTTTATAGTTTGAGGAGTGGTAATTCCGACCAATGCATTACAAGATATGGTCGAATTCATTTCTTCTTTCTATGGGGTTGGTTCCTGGTGAGTATCTTTTTCTTTTGATGTTTCTTGATACCTTCCTGATATTTCATTGCTTGAACCTTCTTCTTCTTGATATGTCCTTCTATCTTGAGAGTTTGAGGAATGGTAATTCATGCCATTGCAATACAAGATATGGTCAGATTCATTTGTTCTTTCTCTAGGGTTGGTTCCCGATGTATATCCTCTTCTTTTGACGTTTCTTGATCCTTTTAGTCATTAGGAGGCCTTTCTTGTAGTAGCTTTGTCTCACCTTCCTTCAAACCTTCCATGTCTTTCTTCAAATCTTCCAAGCCTTTCTTCCAATATGCTTTCATACCATTGATATCAGCTTCCATGGCATAGATAAAACTATTTATCTTTTACTTCTCTAAAATATCATTTACCCTTATATTCAATTTTTGAAAGTCCTCAATGTGCTCTGCCATTGAACCCTTTTGTTTGAGATTTATCAATTGGCTAAAGAAGGTGTTGCTCTTGGTATCCTCATAATGTGTTATCATTTCCTCCGTGAAAATTGACCATTTGACTAGTGGTTTACAAGAAAAAATCCCTTTATACCATAAAAATTGATTCAGTTCTAAATAATTAGATGCAACACGTACCTTTTGTAATAGTGGCACACCATGTAGATCAAAATATTTTTCCATTTGTAGTATCCAATTTACTAGATCCTTGCCATCAAACTTCCTCATCTCGCTTTTTCTTGATTTTAAGAGCTCGATCTTGAAAAGACTATAACTTTATAATTTAGGATCTTTAAGTTCTGAAATTTCAGCCTGTAATAGCCCTCTGAGTCCTCTTTCTAACTCCACAAGTCTGATCGCAATTGGATTCCCAAAGAAATATTTATTCCCAATCTCCCGCAATGACCTAATTATAGACTAGTTCAGTAGAGTGAACTTTTATGATGTGCCACGTGTCACTGTTTCAACCTTAGTTTCTAAAAATTATACCCACACAAAATAAAATCCGTCCTCTTTCTGTAACTTCTTACAAAATTTCAATCTGATGCTCAGAGAGAAAGTTTCGACGGTTTTCCCAAGGTCACGTGTTTAGGGTGTAATTCGGGAGTCTGCAAAACCCTAAATTCCTCAAATCATATATCTGAACATATAGTTAGCCAAGATCTGAAATTTGGACCCGAGGTTCAAATCAATTTCTTCTCAAATGGGTTTTCTTTTTAGCTTCTTAAACTTCGTACCGAAAATGGTATAACGAAAATTCCACGATGACCTATTTTAGATGAAATTCTGGAGCTTGCAAAAACCCTAACTTCCTTCGATCATTTTTTCTGAAAATATAGCTAGACAAGATCTGAAATTAAGACCCAAGGTTTAGTGCGATTGCATCTCAAATGGGTTTTTTTTTCAATTCTGAAACGTCGCAGAAAAATAGTTATAGCAAAAATTCCATGATGTCCTATTTGGAGCAGCGAAACCCTAGAATCCAAAGCTCTGATACCAAATGTTATGAAACCAGTTCACAAATAGATAGAAAAGATAGATCAACGCCTTAAAGCTCAACCTCTTTGAGGGGGCAACCTCCTTTACATTACACAAATGAACAATTCTTGGATGATACAAATAACAAAGCCTCCTTTCTATATATAGGAGTCTAAGGGGTCATAATATAATCAGAGCCAACATAACAATAATAATGTAAGGGCACAATAAGAGTTTCTATGGGGCACAATAATAACAATATGGGGACTACATGGGCACAACAATATAACAAGGGGGTTGTACTAATAACAATAAGGGATTACACTAGTAGTATAGGGACCTAACATACTATGACCTTCCAAAGCTGTTCCAATAATGACATTATGCTTGTGATCCTACAAAATAACTTACTTCAACCATTTAAACCAATCCTACAACAAGAAATCATTAATACTAAATGAAGAAATAGAAAAAAGACAAGAACAAGAGATGCATGTGAATAAGAAGTGAAAAGAAGAAAAGTAAATAATACAAAAGGGCTCTGACGCTCTTGGGATGGCCAAGCCCAAGGAAACTCAGAGTCCTATGGAGGAGACCAAGATTTAGAAGCTGAACATGGCACCAATCTTTGTTAAACAGACATGGTCAGGGAGAACAAATAGGAAAACAATAGGAAAGATAAATCATTCAGTACATTTTTATTAACAATTAGATATACATTTATAGTACATTTGGTGACCGTTGGGATTCACGTCCCAAGGTCCCTTGGACTGCTTTGTCCATTCGGCTTCCACGCTAACCCTTTAGGATTAGGTGTCCAACACCCACTAGAAGCCTTTTAGGCGCAAAAATATACTATCAATTATTCATCATGTAAGGTTACATCTCCTTCACCTTCTCAATATTCATCTATTTGGCCTTAGAAGGATTTTTCCCTTGAGTCCCACTCGAAGGTATTCAACATTCCCTCTCTGTGAAGTTATATTTCTTTTGTCAAATATGAGATCTTGATTAAGTTCATTAAGCTATTATGGAGAGAAATATTCTATTTATGGTAGATGAACATGCTCTCTTCTATCATCAATCAAAGGAGGCTCAAACAATCTCAAATTCTCAACCTTAACAACATAGTATATTTGCATATAAGGAGGAAAATCTAGCTTAAATACATTGTTACCAATATTTTCTAGAATTTTAAAAGGACCATAATGGCTTGGCTTAATATTTTTACCTTCCCCTTGATGTCTCTCTTTTCTAATATGTAACCAAAGTTCGTCACCAACTTGAAATTTATGACCGACACAGTGTTTGTCATGCCTTGCCTTATGGCTACTTTAATTCTTTTCAAGTTGTTTTTTCCATGTGCGATGTATCCAATGAATTTTCTCAATGAACTTCCTTTCCTTATATATGTTGCTATGGCCATCAATAGAAACATATTTCTCAAAGATAAACTTCAATGGCTATCTTGGCAAGAACCCAAAACACGTCTCAAATGACGATGTGATGTAAGAGCATCCTGCTTCAGAAAATCATTGTATATTTGGTTGACTAGGGGGTGTGATGTTTTAATTTATCTGTATATTTTTAATAAATTGAGTGCAAAAATATGTATGTGAGGTTTTAATTGTAACTATTCTCAATTATGAGAGAATATGAATGATGATAGACTTGTAAAGATCTCATAGAGATCTTAGGGATTAAGGGATCCTAGAATAGAGGATTAGTTGAGTTAAAAGTGAAATTAAAGGATTTTTAGGATTTGGAAGAGAGATTTTAGGGATCAAGAGAGATATTGTTGGAGTTTGTTAAGGGATCTAGAACCTACTTGGGTTCTAATCCATTTGTATAAATTAAGAGGAGCGCATGAGGCATGGAAGGGGAGAGAAGTGTGAGAGTGCGGAATGAGAAGTTTTCCTGTAAATATTTTATGTCTTTAATAAATTATATTTGAAAGTTATATAAATTCTTATATTGTGGACTTTAGAGTTTTATTGTGTGTTAATTTATGCAGTGGAACCTATGTTTAGATCACTATATCAAAGTGGTATCAGAGCGAGGGAAAGAAGAGAGTATATATTTGTTTTATAAAATGTGTTTTGATGAGAGTTTATTGATCTAGTTGTGTTTGTCGTGTTTGTCATGAGAGGGTGCAGATAATTTAGAAAATTGGTATCATAGGGACTCTATCCTGCTAGGATCTTAAGGTGCATTGTGTCAGACCTATGAAGTGAGGGATCGCAAGGCTTTCGAAGCTGCATAATGGTTGTTAAGATAACTATTTGTGCATGGAACCATAAATTACAAACCTCGAGGGACGCTGACTGTGTGGTTGTATGCTTGTATGTCAACTCAGCCAACCTTGTGACATTTGTCATCATCTCCATTTGCCATAATTTTTCCAGTTGCCTAAAGTGTCTCATGGCATTTAAAGCTTATTGTTCGGTTATGTAGATGGTAGATTTATTCCACAACTCCCAGATGCATGCGTTGTGACTTCAACTAGCAGAGATAGATGGTGTTGATATGCATTTCAATAGTAGGATCCAACACATAGCAAGTACGAGAATTGATTGAGAATGCGAGGATTGACTTCTTCTTGAATTCAACCAAGTTATTCCAAATTCTATGATCCCATCATATTGAAAGTATCACCCTTCACTACTTGGATTAATCTTTCTTTTCCATGTGTGGATAACCACACCATTTAAATATGGTTGTTTTTCTTTCTCATTCTATTTTGTGTGTTCAATAGTTTAGTGCAGTGAATCGAAGAGAAAAACAAGTGGAATTGTTGAAGTGAGGGAACAATTTTTGTGAAAATTAGAGAATTTGATTTCTAACAATATCTTTTGTTTGTCAATCGAAGCTTTTATTTAAATTGAATCATCCAGTAGAGGTTTCTTCTCAAGGTTATTTGTTCATTCTACATTGTTACAACATGATCGCGACTTACCTTTTTGTTTCAGAGAGATATGGGAAACTACTGCTTGTTTATATTTGATCAAGGCCACCATGAACCACTTTGACCATGAGCTAGTAACATATTATATAAAGAGGGACATTGGTTGCGTGTTGGAAAAATTGAAAATGAAAATTCAAAAAAAAAAAACAATGTTGTTGTTGTTTTTTTTTCACTATAATACCTGGAGAAAATCAAACTTGGGCGATAAAGTAAGAGTATTTGTTTTAGTTTGAATCCATACACCTGCTATTAACTTTTCATCTAATTATGGTACACTTTTATTGGATGTAAGTTTCCTTTATTAGATCTATTTCACATTTTCATATGGAGAAATTTTCATAAGTGAAGTTACGCACCCTCGACTAATAAGGCCGCCATCGGCTCGGATTGATATGGAGAGGAGAGATTGGTTCATTCTTTATATTATGTCATTATAGTTCTAGATCTCAATTGCATATTGATATGCCATAGATGCATTGATCTGCTAAGTGTAATTAGTATTAATGAAATGAGATGCATCGATATGTGTAATTCGCTCCTACCTACAAGCCCTTCTCACCTGCCAAGGCAATCTCACCTGCCCAAATGAAGCCATGCCTTCCTTATCCCGTTGGTCATTTTTATATATGTCCATTTCTCTCTTATCGGTCATAATGACATATGCCCATATATGCTTTTCATCTCCCTCATTCATCAGAGTGGGCTGGCAAGCAATCTTATGAACGGGTGGAGGGGAACGGGACCGACTGTTAGGTACAGCATTCAAGCAAGCAAGCTAGGCTCATACAAATAGGAATGCCTTGTCAGTGTGGACCCGACCGGTGGAGCTTAGAGCCGAGGGAGGCATTTCAGAATCCATGAAGTCGACCTGCCTCAGAGAAAGGGCTTTCAAAGCTCCCGCTCTCTATATGGTCAAAATATTCTGTGGAAGGGAT
>APFE031537335.1:0-14361 GCA_000404065.3 Pinus taeda | reverse complement strand
AAATTAGACTTAGTAATTTTATCACTTAAAGTCACTTTTAAATTAGATTTTAACTTTATAAAAATTATAAAGTCACTTTAGGAGAAAAAATTAAAATCTTTTGGACACTTTTCCCTAGGCCAAAGATTAAAGCCTAAGGGAACCATCTGTTCTCCGGTACCAAATTTCAACAGGAATGAAAAATTTGTTTACTGTGACGGATCAGGCTTGGCAGCTGACAATCGGCTACAGCTAGAAGGATTAATTGAAGGTGCCCTAATATGTACAAATGAAGGTTTAGCAAACATTGGTGCGATTTAAAATTGACCATAAGACTAATGAGATGAAATAAGTGTAAGGTGGAAATTAGTTGTAGGATTGGACCATTCAAGGCATGTAATTAACCGACCAGGAACAGTAAGTTTGTGTCTTGTCATACTACAGTCATACAATGAACAGGTGGGATCTTTTACATGATCAAGAGAAATACAAGGAGCCAAATAAAAGCGAGAGGGGGAGGACAAGGCTAGATACTCAAAGAACTAATGTCAATGAGTTAGTGGAGGTGCTGAAGAAAAATAAAAGATGGTAAGGAAGCAGAACACATTGAAAAGGGTGAGAAAACCAATGATGAAGAAACGCAAGACATTCATGCAAGGCAAGAACAGAGAGGAAAAGGACCAAAGGCCAAATTGTTGAAGCCTAAAACTATGGGAGGAACAATGGCACAAACACCTCGGAAAAAATGATTGTAGAATAGAGCAGAGAGGACAGCAAAAGTCCAAACAAAGGAGGACACAACCAAGGCAACCAAACATGAATTAAAAAGGGAAGACACACCCAGCCAAACAGGCTGAAACAGTTTCTACAAGAAGTCTGAAAACAATTTCTACAGGAAGTCTGGAAACAACTTCTACAGGAAGTCCGAAAGCAATTTCTACAGGAAGCATGGAAACAGAGCAGCAAAAGGAGAAATCTCCTAAGATTCTAGCCAGGGAGGCAGCAGCGGTGCTGGCTGCCTTAAGCACAACCCCAGAGCAAAAAGGGAAGCGGAAAAGGGAGCCCTCCAAGTATTTTAAGGCAAGAAGGAGCACGTGGATAAAAACTGGTAGACCCTAGCCACAGTCATAAGCGCCAATTGTCATTAAGGACACAACAGCTAAACAAAAGGAGGAGTCTCCTTCAAAGATATCCGTCACCTATGAATGAGGAAGCCGAAAAGCTTCACTTGGAGAGAGAGAATTCAGATGATGGACTCAAAGACAGCTCTACAGGAAGCTGAGACAGTTCTATAGGAAGCTGAGAATTCTCTAAAGGAAACTTGGGCTAAGCTAAGAGAGACCGAGAAATTGGAGGAGAAAGCGGCCAAACAATCATAGGAAGAAGGAAAGACAAGGAAACATCTAATGAACAAAAAAGAGAGGAAAAAAGCATGGTTTCATGACCAAGAAGAGAACATCACTTCAGAAGCTTGGCATGACAGAGAGGCCACTAGGGCCATCAAAGATGAAGAGATAGATTAGTTGCTCAGAGGATGAACAACACTTTCAGTAGGGGGCTGATGATGAGCCCCAAAAATGGATAATTTTATGGGCTCATTCAGCCTCCTAAATTGACTTAATCCACCATTCTCATTAGTTTATTGCATGTTTTTTATTATATTTATGATAATAGAGTGAATTGGGTTAGTTATTATGCCAACAAGTCTAATGTGTGCTTTATGCAGTCTTTTTGGTCAATTTGGAGACAAAATCAAAGGTTTAAATGAGCACTTGGTAGCCGAATTCATGGAGAGGATTTGTAGGAAAGTGTCCCCTTCATTTATGGGCCCTTAACTCGAATTCTCCACCATTAGGTCGGAGTTCAAGGGACACCAAATCAATTACCACAAGGGCGGCCGAGCAAGGGCTAGTAAAGTTGCTATTAACTACAAGTTCTGGCAGCCGAGTTCCTAAAGTTTAGGAGGGTTGTTGGAGTCCTCAATTTGTATAAATAAGAAGGCTTCGGGCCTCATTTTAGTTAGTCACTTTGTAGGTAGAAGTTAGCTAGTTTGTAGTTCGGTTTTTAGTCATTTTTTAGGCAGTGGTTTAGCTTTGCATTTCAACACATTTTCAAGTTTTCCTTGTGGAAAGTTTTTGGAATGTTACTATTCTTTTGATCAACAAAGATGAATCCAGCTTTGCACCAGCTCTAATCTATCTTAGGAGGTTGTAGCTCTTGGGGTTGGGCCCATCTCAAGTGCCCAGTACCTCCTTTGTTTACTTTTATGTGTCCTTGCTGCATTCTTAGAATAAAATCTGCGATTTAAATTTAAATCTTGTTTTGTTATTTAGGTTGCTTTTGATGATTAAAGGCTTTTTCATGTTTAGATTTACTTGATAGGTCAATAACAGGGAAGATCTTCAGAAAAAGGCCATCAAGCACCTTGGATCTCACCTCTCCCTCAGTGGAATCGTGAGCTGGGACAAAGGTGACATTGTTGCCAACAAAAACACTGTCTTGGCTTCACCATGCAATTAGTAGTGTTGGATTCTTAGTTGCCGAACTTGATATCAGTTTTGATTGCATGCTTAGGGTTATGATTGCTTAGTTGCATAGTTATTTCATCTGATTTCATTGCAATTAAACTTTTGTTCCATTTCTCTGCTGTTATCTAGGTCAGAATAGACTAACGTAACTAGGTCTTTGATTTTCCAAGTGTTTGGTTGTCCAGTTTGAAAAACAACTTGCAGAGCACCTGTTGTCCTTCTTTATCTACCCATACTCCATCAACTCCACCTGCTCCATCCTCCACTTAGAACCCTTACCTTACATTTTCAACATTCGCTTACTGTGCCTTGATTCTCATCTTTTTGTGCAACATCGTTCTATCCCTCCTTGAACAAATCCAACCATCCTCGCCACTCTTTAACTCCATCCCCCAAGGCCTGACCTCCTCACACCATTATCTCACCTCCATACCCACTCCTTCATCTTTCTCCCTCCATCCATCCTCCAAAATCCCATTTCTGAACATCCTGTAGAAAATTACAGACATCCTATAGAAATTCTAGAACATCGTGTAGAACCCCTGCAGACTTCCTGTAGAATCTCACGAAAGCGGTTTCTTGATAGCCAAACTCTGTGAAACTCTCTGGAAGGGTGCTAGGGCCCCCTTAAGCCCTCTCCAAACCTTCCCAACCTCCTGCAAACATTTTCTCTCACTGATCCACCTCTGCACAGTCAAAAATAGTGAAAGCACATGCATGACAATTCTGACAACTTATTCAAAAATACAAAAATATGTTTTCTTCAGATAGTGATAAATTAGACACACGCATTTTACTTTCCTAGAAGTCAACGACATCTCTTTCAGTAGCTTGCATCCTCTTTTTCGCATCATTAGGGCTAGCTGGTAAAATTAGGGTTTGCATTTCCTTTCGGCTTTTCAGTTTCTTTCTGCAAGTAGATTCACTTCCTTTGAGTTAGCTTTCGTCCATCAGTTAAAAATATTCTTCTCAGAGCTCATAGAAGTTGGCTTAAGCCCCTAGTGGACTTGTGCGAGTTGACTAAGTGACAGCTGCGGCAAGAGCTAGTACTTGTGCATACAACACCGTCCCTTCTGAGTTTGTTACGAACTACTGGGTTGATAAAATTAAAGAAGGGAGTCCTAGGAGTTGCAGCATTATTGTTGCAATACTGGGGCCCACGAGAAGGACAAGCATACCTATGTGTGACAAAGGGAAGAGGAATATGGTCGACTGCATCGAGGAGGAGAAAAGCTGCAAGTTTTTAGCATATCCACATGTAGAACAAGCAACTATGGCTATTCAGACAAATGGGTAGTAGTGTGACAAGAGAAATGCAAGAAGGCAGAGGGATAAGAAGAGAATGGAAGAAGCAAAGGAGGAGTTGCATGAGTTGAGGAAGAAAATCTGGAGAGAATAAGAATTGTGCCAATAGGAGAAGGAAGTGCAGCAGTAGCAGATACAATAGGGGGCGCATCACGTGTAGACAGATGAAGCAACACCTGTACAAGTAGTTGATTCATCTGAACATGCACTTGAACAGTTGGATGCAAACATGGAGCAGCAAGAGTTAGAACAGGACACCAACGTCGTGCCTCACCACAAAGAGGTTCACTCACCTGCTTCATTGCACCTCATGATGAGCAAGTCTGAAATGACCAAGGAGGCACTAAGATCCTTATTGGTGAGTCGAAAGCAGAGATGCACAACATCTCCTTTCAAGAATCTCATGACAGAGTTTTGCAGTTTTAAAGGGTATCGACTCCGGGGGACCAAACATCCCCTGCGTAAGTTGAAGAACAAGTGAACATGACTGATGTGCACAAGCATCTCCCTGCTTTGGCCGATGAAACTAGAGTGTATACCGAAGCCACTAGCTCAAGTGGTCATTTCCTCATCACGGAGAATGAGAAAATGGTGAAGGAAGTACAGGTCATCAAGCAAGGAGGTGATCGGAATAGAAAATGGCATCAACCCATGGTATTCATCCACCCATGGAATTTACCCATGGTATTGTAAGTGACATCCACCCATGGTATCCATTCACCCATGGTATTTTCCCATGGTATTGTGTCACTGACCAATGTTATTCATTCACCCATGGAATTGACTCGTGGTATTGTGACATCTGCCCATGGTATTCATTCACCCATGGAATTGACCCATGGTATTGTAACTGAAAAATACTATAAGTAACAAGTCACATTTTTTAAAAGGATAGATTGTCCGCCACCATCTAGCCTTTATAGTTATTATCAGTTTTAATAAAGAGTTTCTTTGTGGTTTTATTTACTGTTTGTTCTGTCATTTTCTTTCTAGCATTGTAATTCTTCAGATCTTGGGGGCCTTCCCCACAAGATATATTTCAATATTTTAGACCTCGGGAGGCCCCCAAGATCTAAAAGATTGAAATAAATCTTACGGGGGAGGCCCCCAAGATCTGAAGAATTACAATGCTAGAATAAAAATGATAGAACACATAGTAAATAAAACCACAAAGAAACTCTTTATTAAAACCGAGAATAACTATAAAGGCTATATTGTTGCGGACAATCTATCCTTTTACAAAATGTGACTTGTTACTTATAGTCTTTTTCAGATACAATACCATGTGTCAATTCCATGGGTGAATGAATACCATGGCTGGATGTCACAATACCATGGGTCGATTCCATGGGTGTATGTCAGAATACCATGGGAAAATAACATTGGTGTATGAATACCATGGGTGGGTGTCACTTACAATACCATGGGTAAATTCCATTGGTGGATGAATAACTTGGGTGGATGAATACCATGGGTTGATTCCATTTTCTATTCAGATCAGGAGGGGACTTGGTGATACTACCCACCTGAGCTAAATTGAAGAAGGTAATACTAGATGAAGTATTGTCCCTTGATACAGTTATGCAAGCATTGTACTCCAAGGTTGGTATCGTGCACCAAGTAGTTGTCCATCTCCACGGATGGTAGCAGCGATGTGCAAGAAGAGTACACATCTTGAGGAACATACATGCTGTTCTTGATAACATGCAAGCATGGACGATGAAGTAGAAGGGAGTATAAGGGATGTCACTAAGATCTAAAAGATTGAAATAGATCTTATGGTGGAGGCCCCCAAGACCCGAAGAATCGCAATGCTAGAAAGAAAATGACAATACATACAGTAAATAAAACCACGAAGAATTTTTTTATTAAAACTGATAATAACTATAAAGCCTACATTGTGGTGGACATTCTATCCTTTTACAAAATGCGACTTGTTACTTATAGTCTTTTCAGTTACAATACCACTGGTCAATTCCATGGGTGAATGAATACCATGGGTGGATGTCACAATACTATGGGTCGATTCCATGGGTGAATGAATGACATGGGTGGATGTCATAATACCATGGGTGAATGAATACCATGGGTGGATGTCATACCATGGGTAAATTCCATGGGTGGATGAATACCATGGGTTGATTCCATTTTCTATTTAAACTAGGAGGGGACTTGGTGACAATGTCTGCACAAGCAACACTGAAGAAGGACATACTAGCTGAAGTATTGTCCCTTGATACAGTTATGCGAGCATTGTACTCCAAGTTTGGTACTGTGCACCAAGTAGTCGTCCATCTCCATCGATGGTAACAATGATGTGCGAGAAGATCATGCATCTTGAAGAACATACATGTTTCTATTGAAAACATGCAAGCATGGATGATGAAGTACAAGGGAGCCTTTATTAACTTGCCAAATATGATGAAGGCCAATGCAGTTGAGCTACAAGCATGTATCCGGAGTCAGATCCGAAACTATGAAGACCTACCGCAACTCATCACTAGCACACAAGCCTCCCATGCACAAGTATTCAAAAGCATGGATGTTATAGTGCAAACTCATGTGATTCCATCACTTGGTACTCTTAGCCAGGCGAAGAAAACAAGGTAGGTATGACAGGAGCTTGACTCGTACTTCGACAAGTTCATGCGCACCACCACCATCCCAGACTTTCCTATCAGTGCAAACATCATGTGCAAGTACGTTACTAGTCTAGCCACGTTGAAGACAATGATGCACATGCTCTAAGATGAGTTGAACAGAGGAGCCCTAACAGTGTACAGAGATGCTATGGAGGCAATTTTCATGTTTCGGATGGATGTCACGGCAGAACACATGGGCACCATCAAGGACTACCAATATTGGCATCAATATGTCACTGTTGATCAGCATGAGGATGTCCAGCAATTGGATTTCTAAGGTTGTCTAAGTCTGAATGATGTCTAGTTTGGCTTGTTCAAGCCATTATTCACATCAGTACATGTGTATTGTAATGTTAAGTCATGTCAAGTGTAATTCAAGTCTCAATAATGGATGTAACAGTCATAGAGTAGGTCAAGAGTCATGAGGGTAGTTGAATGGGCACAAAGGGGATGTCAAGGGTCACCCCACCCTTTTCTATAAATAGTCCCTCATAACTCATTGTCTAGGTTTTTGATCAGCCAAGCTTCTACTAAGACTACCTTGAAGAACGCTTAGATAGTATTGTAACGCGACTTGGCTTCTCCAGTACACAGAGCTGGTACATCTCTTTGGAGGAGTAGGCAGATGTGGCTGTAACGTTTCATTGATGGGGCTAGCAAGTTTACATGGATGTATTGTATGATTGGAGCTTACACGTTTATATAACAAGAGCCACCACATTTTCATGCATATATTGTTACTATAGTTGGACTGCTTTGTTTGCCTTAATGATATATGTTGTTTAACTTACTTATTTGTGTATGAATTGATTCACATGCAATTATATGAATCTTGTTGTTAATGTGTTGTATATGTTGTTAGTTTTGTCATTGTCTGTGTCCACTACTCTATCATACACTAGACTAACCTTTCACATGAACCTTGTTGTAACAACTGTTGCACTCATTCAGACTGATCCATGAGTGTTGTATGTGTTATCTTACCTTGTAAGTTATGACCACCACATCTGAGTGGACTAATCCACCAGAAGTTGTGTATGTCTTTTTTTGTTGTGTGTTCCTAGCCAGGTTGGGATTGATCCCTTTCAACTTGGAACTCACCTTAACCCTTTTCTCCCTGTGTTGTGTTAGAAGCTCTCATACATCTTCCTTGACTCACTGCAACAATCACACCCTTTCTACTGACAGAGTTATCTTAGTTGCCTCTTTGCAACATCGTGGTCAAGGCATTACCTTATGACCCACTACTAGGACTCCTACACCAAACGGTCTGAGGTCTAATTGGGACTTCTTACCGGGGAGATCCCCTTGAGATGTTGGCAGCTCTAGCACTATCAACATTTTTGGCACTAGAAGGAGGGCCTGATGACAAGATGTGTCCTCTCATCTAATTTTTAACCTTTACGTATCTTTCATGGAGTCTTGCACTCTTCTTGCCCCGAGGTGTTTTTCAAATTGTGAAGATGTCTCCATCATGGGGAAGATTTTCAATCTCTTTTCCACTCACACGTATGTTGGTGAAAGTGAAGTGGCCTCGCCATAACACTTACATAACTTTCTTTCCATGATTCATGAGGAAGATGAGTTTTCTAACGAACAAGTCAGTTTGCTGCTTGCATACACACTTTGTGAATCTCCATTTCATTGGGTGCTCAGCCTACCGGCTGACATCGCGCACTCATTTGAGTAGATCTGTGATCACATTGAAGACACATTCTATCATTTTATCGAAACCATATTGACTGGAAGTCGTTACAACAATGGAGGGCTCTGCATGAATCAGTCATTGATTTTTGGTAGCACTTTTGTGACTTGCAGTTTCAAGCACCAAGGAGCTAGATTAAGTTTGCTTATCTTTGGGACCGGTTCAGGTATTGTCTTCAAAAATATTCCAGTCCCAAAAGAATGATTGAAATCAAGCCTTGCTAAACATTCTTCATTGATGGAGATGAAAAATCTCATGTGGATGTGGACACTATCTCAGCTGACTGTCCTCCTTCCTCTCATTCAACAGCTGATCAGAATAGAGAATGGCATGAACACATGGTATTCATCCACCCATGGAATTTACCCATGGTATTGTAAGTTCCATCCACCTATGGTATTCATTCACCCATGGTATTTTCCTGTGGTATTGTGACATCCACCCATGGTATTCATTCGCCCATGGAATTGACCTGTTGTATTGTGACATCCACTCATGGTATTCCTTCACCCATGGAATTGGCCCATGGCATTGTAACTAAAAAAGACTATACGTAAAAAGTCTCATTTTGTAAAAGGAAAGATTGTTCGCCATAATGTAGCCCTTATAGTTATTATTGATTTTAATAAAAAGTTTCTTTGTGGTTTTATTCACTGTGTGTTCTGTCATTTTCTTTCTAGCATTGCAATACTTTAGATCTTGGGGGCCTCCCAGCAAGATCCAAATCAGTGGTATTAGAGGAGGTTATGATTCCATGGGAATGAGGGTTTGATGCATATTTCAGTTTCAAATTTTGCACCAATATTCAACAAACTTCAAGCATGTGCTATGTCCTCCACAGATCATTCCATTGGGCCAAGCGGGAAGAGTTTTTCTTTTTTCATTTCTTTTATAGGAATGTTTTTGGGCGGCGATTTTGCAAATCAGATCTGAATTTTTTGGTAAAAATTTTACAAAACCGAATAATATATCTGAATTCCTTGTGAAAAACAACAAAATTAGAAAAAAAAATCGTCTGAATCGGAGTTCGAATGAGGGAGATATCGCTGATTTAAAATTAGCTATGTTGCAGAATTTTTCCAAGGCAACTGGTGGATGATGACTCTCCTATCAATTTTTTTTCCATTTTTATGCAAAATTTCAGAACATTGATTGCCAATCTTATATTCACTTGACAAATCACCCAATTTAAAAAAAAAAAGGGTCGAATTGGAGTTCGGATGTGGGAGATATCGTTGATTTAAAATCAGTTATTTTCTTAGAACTTTTGTGACGACGGAATAGTTGCAACACGAATCTGAGATTCCAGAGTGTCCAGATAAGGATTTCAAATACATGGGAAGATGAAAAATTTTCTTAGGAAACAATTTAGAGATAAATGACAATTGATTGGAGTAAGTGGGAAATGTTTTATTTCCACATTATAGAACCCTAAGTATCCTTTTCATGAGGGAATAAATCAAATTGGATATGGACACTAGGAGTTATCCTGTGGATTTCAAGGAATAAGCATTTAACATATAAAAATTAACCAATATTTCCCATAAACAATATGCATTTAGCCATGAATCATATGAAAACAATAGAATTAATTAAACTACATGTAAAACAATGGAAAGTCAACAATAAAATTACAATTCTTCCATGAAAATGACTTTTTTCAATCACAAAAGGACATTTCCAATACACAAGCCAATATCCATTAGTGTATACTTCATAAAAACGACATATCCAAAGGTACAAAAAATTAAAAAGGCTGAAATATGAAGTGTGATGATGAGTAAAGAGAAGTGAGGGATTTGAGTCCTATCCCACTTGAAAAAAAATTAGCCGACAAACCCTAAAACAAGTTTACTTTTGAATGTTCATCACGATAATGGGTTACAAGCCAACCCCATAGCTCAGAGTAATAAAACTATGTCATAAAATCCCACATATGTGGGTTGTTATCCTCCATCAGCATGACATCATGCCATTTTTGGACAATAATTTCTATGAAAGTGTGAGGATGGGCAAGCGGATAGTGAGTGGTGAGAGACTATATGGAAAGGGTAGTGTGTAAGGATGGTTAAAGCTCTAGTGAGAACCTTAGAGGCATTGGAAAATTTTCACCTATTTTTAACAAACCAGATGGAGTGAATCCAAAATGATCCTTTAAACCCAATTCTTGGATATTGCCACTATTTTTATAGCTTCGCAAGGCATTATTAGACAAATTCCTAAAACTTGTGAGATTGATTGCGTTAACCCCTTTACAAACCCTAGTCAAGGAATCAATACCTGAATCATGCAAATTGGTTATGGAAGTCAAGGTAACATCCTCCAATAAAGTACATTTTTTCACAAACATTACAAACCACAGATTTAAAATGCATTCTTGTGGTTGTTCAAGGTTCCTTAATCATAAAGTAACTAATTTTTTAAGGGATTCAAAGGCCAACTGGAAATCTTGGTCATATAATTGATCCATGCAGTTAGAGATATTTAAGTGCTTGACATGTTTGAAGTGAGAAACAAGAGAAGAGAGGAGTGCATCGGACTTGATCATGAGATTTTTGGCTACTTACATGAGCTTTCATTTTAAAATTTGCACACCAAGGATGTTGAGATTAGATCATGCTGCTCTGGTAGCTATGTCAAGGTGATGGACAACAATCCTCTATCACTTATGGAAATCTTAATGCTACTCTCTATCTAGTTTGTAGCTTTGTTTTAGTGAATTGATCTAGGGAACCTCTCTCGCTCTTACCTTTTATCATAGGAAAACCAATAATGCTGAGAGTAAATCTTGCAGCCCCAGTAGTCATGTCAAGATGAAGGAGAACAATACCATATCACTTGTAGAAGTCTCCATGCTGATCTCCATCGAGTCTATAGCTTTGGCCTAGAAAATCAATCCAAGGCACCACTCTCGGACACTCTTTTTATCATAGGAAAAACAAGGATGTCAAGAGTAGATCCTGTGGTGAGATGGGGGAAAAAATTCCCTATCTCTTGTGGAAATATCCATGGTACTCTCCCACTAAATCTTTTTATCACAGAAAAAAATTCACTAGAGAGATGAAAAAAGTAAATAAATATTAATTAAAATAAATAAGATGTAGAAAAGGAACAAGTTGACACATCTTTTTTATTTCATATCAAACTAGTGTTTTAAAACAACATATTATGTATTAGTTGTAGTACATATGTAATTAAAGGATGTTAAATTATTTAAAAAAATTCCCAACATTTTACCGCGAGCGTGGGTTCCTGTAATCCAAAATCTTGTAAGATGTCTACAAGTTCCAAATCCTAAAGGACTCTCATATTTTGTTTGGTGATATTTGGATTTTTTAGTCACTAGTGAATTGTTCACACCACATTTTAGCTTCACTCAAAATTTTAATATCTATATAATCCCGTACTCATGAATTTCCAATCTCTAGAAAATAAAATTTTAATAGAGAGTGATAAATTAATTTAACAAACACAATAAATATAAAGGAAGCAAGATTCAAATAAAATATCAAATCAAGAAATGACATAAAGGGTATTTCATTTTCATACTTGAACCATTCAATACAATCTTAATTAAAACAAAGTATATTATGAATGTTAAAAAAAAAAGATAGCTCACCAAAATATATTATGAGTGACCCGTGCAACTCACTAATCCATGTTTTAGAATATTTCAATATCTTCTTCATACTAGGTGTGAAGACCAAAAAGTCTAAGAGGAATCAAAGAACATGGCTGGCATGAGGTCAATGAATGTCAATAAGCCCAGTCCTTATTGAGCTTGACCGTAAAAACAAGGCAATATACATGGTGCACACAATAGTCATTCACATTGCCAAGAAACATCTTACAAGATTCAATATCATTTCTTAAAATAAGTGTTTTATTACAAGATAAAATCCCAATAAAAACTTGAAAAGGGAATTGCCGATTTCCTAAAACAAAAATGACAAATCATTCCAAATGAAGCATATGAATAACACTGGTTGTTTTGAGAATTCACCTCTTACAACCACAAGTAGGGGGAGATTCCATTCAATAATATCTCTTAAGAGTTTTGTATCCATGGCTACCTTTTGGAAGGATTTCATATGACTTTCCTTCCATCTCCAATGTGATTCTGTATCTCCAGAAAATTTTATAAGGTTTTCCCTTTTGTGGCTACAAAAGAAAGGAACATGGAAAAGATGAAAAACGACATGGGCGTGATAAATGGAAGAGTGTGGAAAATTATTGGAACTTATATCATAAAAATGAATAACATGGTTGATCTACTAATGGAAGTGGGCCTCTAAATTAGAATTAAGAAAATTAAGAAAATGGACCTAATCTATTATAGAACCTCTGTATTAAAGTTTGCAATTCTACATAAAATTATCTAGGAGCTTAATGGATATAAAATTCTTGAAGTTGAACGTATCTATAAATTCCAAAACTATAATAAGGGAGCTTAACCATAAATTCAAATCAACCAATATCTTGTTGAAATATAGGCTTTAATTTTGAAATTAAAGAGATCAAGGTTTAAATGTAAATTACATGATCATTCGATCTGTGAAATTTTGTGGATATTCCACTGGATAGTCCGTCACAACATAACTGATAATATTATATTAAATATTCTAAATTTCTACACTATTACAATTTTATTAAATTTCTAGATTTGTAGATTTTACAGTAATTAGTGCATGCATATGAATGGAAATTATGTAGAAAATAGAGAATGATAAAATAAGTTCACACAAACACATAAGACACAAGACATGCTCTGGGAAACCCTTTTAAGAGAAAACTAAGTTGGAAGGTGAGGTCACTTCGCTCTCTTTCTGTATCTGGAAAATAACGCTGCATGTACAAAGAAGTAAGGCCTTTGGAAGGGAACTAGAGCAAATAGAGAGGATTTGTGCATTGTAGAAGCCCATGGGCCACAAACCTTACTTCGTTTTACCCGCAACCTTATTTTTGAAACAGAGAAAGAAAGCAAAGCAACATCACCTTTCAATTGGGTTTTCTCCCAAAAGGTTTTCTCAAAACATATCTTGTGTCTTATGTGTGTTTGTGAGATTATTTTATTGTTCTCTATTTCCTGCATAATTTCCGTTCACATGCATGGACTAATTAAAGTAAAATATACAGTTCTAGAAATTAAAAAAATTGTAATAGTGTAGAAATTCAAAAATTTTAATACAGTATTATCAGATATGTCATGATGGACTATCCAGGGGAATATCCATAGTCATTTATGGATCATCCTCAGCCTTCCCTTCTATGCTTCCCAATCCATCGGGCAATAGATTCTGTAGCAAGGCTTCCTCGCATTGAAAGGTCCAAAAACCAAGGCATGTACCTGCCTCAAAACCATCCTACTGGTCATAGCATGCTGATGCAAATCAACGGAAACTATTGGGTACCAGTGTCCCATAATGCCCATGCTCATGAAGTCATTTACCAACATATTATTACTTCTTCCAATTCCTTTTGTTGTTTCTATAAACACTCTTGCAGCTAGTTCCAACAACCCAACTAGGAATTTCCATGATTTCCCGTACCAAGTACATAATTTCCATTAGACTCAAAAGGAATTGTAATAAACTCAAATCATACCTCATTGATAACTCATCATAACAAGTCAAATTAGCTCCTTGATCAAATCATCATGTATAAACATATGACATCGAGTTATCTCAAAACTAAACTATCATAAATTAGAATCCTAGATTATGTCCGTAATTTTGAAAGTAAAACTGAAATGAAATAATGATACTTATCTTTCAAATGGTCTTTTGCTTCTGCCTTTTTCCTTTGTCCTTTACATACACACACTGGATCATTTTCGCAAACCCGGTAAGCACCTAGTGCCTTATTTTCTCTTCCATATGTAGTATTAGCAACAAGGGAATCCATATATTATACCACATCTACCCTCAAAATTAACAAAAAGGGTATCCAAAGAGTATACCGTCTCTACCCTTAGTATTAAAAAATCAAAATTTGTCTCTGCCCAAAATGTTTAGGGCTGCAACGACTACTGTCTCAATCCATAGCATTCAGGGAACAAAATCTATTACAGGGATCTAACCCATAACCTCTAGGTAACTGATGAGCCCCAATTTTGGTACAATTCGGGCTCATTTTGGCGTACTTCACTTGCTCAAACCATTCATCTTTCTTTGCTTATGCATGCATTTCTTAGTTATTTCAT
>APFE031537332.1:136127-155221 GCA_000404065.3 Pinus taeda | reverse complement strand
AGGCCTAGCCTAGAAAATTGCCAAGTTGTAGCAAGAAACTAGGGTTTGTGCGAAAATGAGGAATTTGGGGGATTTTAGTGATGGGAAGTGTTTAATAAGGTACATTATGGATAGGGGATGGTGTATGAACATCAAGATACAAGTTTTTCCGATGATTTGACCATCAAACAGAAATTAGCTTCAAAACCCTAGGAGAGGGAAATGAACCTTGCCTAGGCGCAACTGAAGCATGAACAAGGTGTAAAATGACCCAGTGGAACTTGACATGATGATGACAACCCTTTGAATGATGGTACACTCAGTATGAATGGTGACATGGAATGTCATTTGGACAACTTTGACAAGAGTAAAATCCAACCCTAGACCTAATGCCTAGCGACCAAATTTTGCTTGAAGACTCACTAAAATGACAAAATTTGACCTTGACACCTTAAAATAATTTTGTAAGAGTATGTTTGATCACTGGAGGAGGGCTGACAAGACTAACTCTAACAGAACCATTCTTTCCCACGAGTTTATCAGCCAAATAGACCTTCGGCTCTGATACCAGTTGTTAGAAAATTATATATTACAGAGCAATGGAACACATAGAATATAGCAAAAATATAAACATAAAAAATGCATAAAACCAGAGAGACACAGATATATGTGGTTCACCCGATTTAGGCTACGCCCACCCCGAACAGCCATTCCTTCCTTTCTATTATCCAGCAAAATGAAGAAACACAACCTACAGTAGATCCACTGTAATATCCTGTGTTTTCTCTCACAGTCTCACCTCTCCGTTTCTCGCTTGGAGAATACACATCTATTACAGAGCATCAATACAATACCCTCATACAAAGAGAGGGGTTGCCTTCTAGGGCAAAAAACCCTAAACTAAACATAAGTTCTATCATCAGATCATCCTCCTAATGAACGACCTAGATTGACTAGAAATTACTATACTTTTACAAGGCAATTTTACATATGTTTTTAGCTTCGGGGGCGCTGCCCCAAAACCCCACAGGGGACCACTGCCCCAGACCCCCCAGCCAGGGGGGTCGCCCCCCCCCCCCCCCCCAAACTCCATGGGGGGGACAAGTCCCCCCCGCACCCCCCCATGTGGAGGGGTGTACAAACTTCCTGGGGTATACATACGGCTGAAACAAGGACCTCTAAATAATCATGCTCCACACCCAACAAGTATCGTTGCTCTCATATCCTCTAAGTAAACCTATGAAAAAACTCCATTATGTGTTGTTGCGCAGATTTGTTCTACCTTTTTCCTGGTAGCCTGCAAGATTTGTGCCAACTGCTCATTCTCGACCATCAAATACTAAATTTTTGATCTTGTTTCTCCTACATAGGCCAAGTTGGTTTCAACAATGGCCTTTGGATTCTTCCTGGTGTTTGACAATATCACGCTTTATCTAACAAATGCAGGTGATGCATGATCATCCATAAAATGCTTTCTTTGTGCTTGTATAATCCTCTTTTGGAACTCATCGAATGAAAAATTGTACATATCCTTTACTCAATCATCATCAAGGGGAACAACATCCCCTTCCTCGCTCAGGGTTGCCTCTACTGCTGGAGGTGGTGGAGACTGAGTGATGACCTATGGTACATTCAAAATTAGATCAACATATTCTTTTTGTGGCTCATGTTCTATCTCCATGTTTGTCACTTCAATCAAGTGCTCAATCTATTGAGCAAGCTCCCGATCCTGCATCTATTCACCTTTCTCCTTAGCTATTGGTTGGTTTTGTTCCCAATCTTCAACCTGTATCAACATTGTTTCCTCTGTCATTACGCTTATCCTTTGCTCTTATTCTTGCTTCCTCTTCCCTTCTTGTTCTCGCCTCCTTAACTCTCGTTCTTCCTTCAGTTTCTGCTCTATCTCCTACAACTTCAATTCTGCTTCTTGCAACCTCTTCTTTTTTCTCTTCCTTCTCTCTACTCTCTATATCCTTTGCTTCCTCTTTTCTTTTGATCCCAAAGTTTCTTTCATGATGATAGGATCTACCTTCATCTTGGAGCATTATTCTCCCTCTAGACTATTGAAATTATTCCTCTTTCCCTTGTCTTGCATCGGATTGCTGCCTTCTAGTGTTGTTTCTTCCAGACTTATTTCCATCTCTAGAGAAGCCTGTGAAACCCCTACTAAACTGACTAGTTCATGGATTTTGGAGACATTGTAGCAATACCTCCATGGATCCTCCTTTGGCCAATGGAATGCCTCGTCGATCAATAGAAAGTAAACTCTCGCACAGTGGTCGCTTCAAATACCATGGGGATCATAAAGATTAAAGTCTCATGTACCGAATGCAAACTTCACTATCTCCTTTCTGTTGGCATCCACGACTTTCAAGTTATTTATATCATATAATCAAACTTGCAAAGGAAGGGTGGGCCTCGGTGCTTTCTTCTTCCTATGAAACCTTGTTGAAAACCCTGTGGCGAGATGATACGACACTTCTTGCATGAAAAGCTTGTAGGTAGCATACCTTGGTAAACCATGTAGAGGCTTCTCTGTTATTGTCTTCATTTCTCCTTGTGACATGCAAGGTGGATCTTATTCAAACATGATCTTGTAAAATAGGAGGATGAAGTGGTCATTTAGTTGTGCCATTGATAACTTTAATCCGAAACCAACTTGCAATAGATATGTATGATAGGTTCTTGTGGTGTCCATGTACATTTCATGCCAAGAAACTGCTATTGTGCACAGATTACATATAGTGAATATGCAGACATATAAAACCTTGCTCGCTCACCATCGGGAGGACTCCAAGCTTGTGCTACATGGGCTCTCAACTGTTGAGCCAACAGATATGACCAATTGAATGACTTCCCCTCGTTCACCACCTAGTCCAATAAGACTTCCCACCCTTCAGGAAAGGTTTCCATGCTCTGCTGACCATGGATCTTGCAAGTTAAGATAACCAAGAGCTGGTAGGTCTTTCTAAGGTACTTTGGCTTGTATACATGTGTGGGTGTCTATTGAAACTTCAATGGCTCTTTCACCCATCCTTTGGCAATGTCTCTTGCATTCACATAACTTTGGGTGGCATATAAAAGTGAGTCCATGCTCTATACTAGCTCGAGCAAGTGATACATCTGTTGATAGTCTTCTGCCCAGAAGGTGGAAAGCTTTTGTCCATTGGCACTGCTCAATGTCATTGTCTTCTCTTCAATGTGTGATACAATCCAACTAATGACATCTAGAAGGTTCGATACTTGCATGCAACCTTGTATAGTCCTAATTATCGGATGTTGAGATACACTTACCAGTCCTCTAAGTCTTCCTCAAAGTCATTTGCAATAACATATTTAACCTATTACCATGTCAGTGGTGGTCCCTTTTTATAAACAACTGAGCGTTTTCATACATTGGCAAATCCACTCGCGCTTGCTCAACTACTTCCCCAGTATTGTTTTCAGTGGTTTATTTTAAAGCAACTCTCTTAGGTGCCATGGTAACAATCAGTGCTGGATAGGTGCTCAACAATTTTTGTACCTATGGGATAGAAAAGGCATCCATGGCAAGCAAACATTAGTCTTTAGAAAATCTACTTTCAAGGCATGTTCAAGCAACAAATCCGGCATCTAATGGGGAGGATTGAATAATTCTCATTGATAAGAGGAACATGCTACCTATGGGCACTGTGCACTGCGCATTCCTGGCAGCGAAAGTTGAAGCTTGTGGCTTGAAACTACTACGAGCCTACTGCAGACCTCAAAAAATGTTGTGTAGGGGGTCAAAACTGCTCTAGAATATCAGGACCCAAAAAACTGCTAAAAATAGTAAATGTTGAATTGAACAAGGAAACAAATGAAATTGAAGGGGGGTCTACGTGGAATAGGCGAGTGGACACCAATATCCACCTGGATCAATCTTGTCAGACAATGACATACATACATACATGTATACATATATAAACATCAACATAATCATGATCATAACATAATTACCAGATAACATAAGGTATAGGTTAAGAGAACTTCCTCATTTATGCACAACATGCACAACATTGAGAACCATCATTCCCAACTTGGTCAAACCATCTAACACCTCAGGTCCATTTACTTTACCTTTTCTAGTTACCCTTCTGATGTTTGTACTGCCACCATCCATTTACCACAATGGACCCAACCAGTCCTACCAACTATCATAGTCTTACCTTCCATTGCGCTTACTCATGCACCGTGTAATAGCCCTGGTGAAAATTTCATGTAATAAAAGTTACTAAAGGAAATATAAGAATATGGTTAAGGGACAATTATTCCAAGTTGAATGTTGGGCAAATATATCCTAGTGGGTATCACTGGATGTGTATTTTGGCTAAGGAAAACTGGCAAAGGCATTAAAAGGCAAAAAGGCATTTTTGGCTCATTTATTTATGAAAATAAAGGAAAATAGGAGAAAAGTAAGGTGAAAGGTCACGGGTTTCATGTGAGGAGGAAATTGAAGGATAATAATGGAAAATGAAGAAATTAGAGGCTTCACTAATAAAAAGGCTTCTGAGTATCAGTTGGTAACCTTTGTCAATTCAAGTTTGCAGCTCTTTCATTATTCCCTTTCTCTCTCACTCTTGGTCACATACAGATTTCTTGGAGCACTCTAGCTTTTGATCAAGGAAGGAAAAACAAGCAAAGGGAAAGGAAGGAAAGAAAGGATCAAGGAAGAAGAGAAGCATCAAGCAACTTCAGCAGGAATACTTGTAGGTAACATTTTGCATGTGTGATTTCCTAGCTAGTTTAGACATGCATGGCTTTACATGTTGGCGTATGGTTCTCTTGTTGTCGGTGGCATGGTTTTTCCAGGTTATGATAGTTGTTTTCAACCTAACCTTGCCTTTTTTGGATTCCATGGTATGTTGGGATGTTTATCTCGGTTTTGAGCTTGGGTTTTCCAGATGGATTTGAGAATCTGAGGTGGAGGTGGTCTCAAGGTTCATTCCCAAATGCCTAGGAATCCCGTAACCGTTTTTAGCAGGATACACAGTAAACACTAAGGGAGAAGTATTGATTTTAGGGCCTAGTGATCTGGTTTTGGATTGCAGTAAAGCCTGAGAGACTAGTCTCAGTTTAGGGCCTATTAGTTTGGTATTGGATTGCGATAAAGCCTGAGAAACAAGGAGATGGAAAATTCCTCGAGGATAGTGATGGATTCCAGATGGCATTCCTAGTTTGATTCAATTTTGATTGGAGCACTAGTTTTGGTGTGATCACAGTTTGGTGAGGGTGGAGGTGTTTTAACCTCTAGATTCCCTTAGTTGTTCTTGGATTGGTTTTTCTATGAGATCCCACATTCATGCTTGGAATATGGCACAGGGGTGTCTAGCTAAAAGAGATATTTGGTTCAACCATGTCTATGGTCAGGTGGTACGTGGAAGTCTCGAACATAGTCGGATTTGCCTATGATTAATAAAAGCTAAATTCTCTTACTTGTGTACTTGTTTACATGTGTATATAATGTTGGCATATCCCTAATATTTATATGGTTTAATGTTGGTTATAAGCAAGGTTATGTGACTAATTCATGTCATGGTTATTTCATGTATTTATTTATAATTGTTAATGGATGGATGCAAGACCTAATTGATGATATAATAGTTCAATGGAGAATGAGGTGATCCTTTTGGTTATGTTTCATAGGTTCTTTCAATCATTTATGCTTTGTCATGTATCCTAGGCCTCTAGGTTGCATTGATGCCAAGTGTTTGACAGAATTTCAGTCCTGATTGTGGATGCTCAGGCCTACTCCTGAGGTTTATTTTGAGTATGCATTATTGTTATGATGTCTTTGAATGATTCTGAAGGTTCTAACAAATTCTGGGTGGAGGCCAGGATTCTAGGCTAGAAAAGTGGCTCAAATCTCGGGGTTGTTGGCACAGGCCTGCTGAGAAAAGTCCACAATTGCTAGCACAGAGGTCTATGACAACGAATTTGAGTTGTTGTTCATTATCTTTCCTATAGTGATTTGAATGCTGGGAAAACTTGTTAATGCTATGCAATCTCTCTCATCAGTATAAGAAAAATGTCTTTAGGATCGTCACAAATTAACCAAAATTTGAGGAATTATGTGTCAAGTGTTGAGTATCGTTTATGAACAATTTATGAAGTTAATTAGTTGTTTAAAACACATATACAACAAGTAAATTGCATAGAATTAAAACACCACAACTAATAACACAAAGCTGATAAAGGAGTTCACCCCTCCTGGGTTGCATCTCCTTGGACACGCTTCAATGGCTAGGCCCTCTTTGGATTAATGGTCAATTCTCTAATTACATGCACCTACAGTGCTCCAATGGCTTTGAAACCTACTCCATTGGATTCATACGACCCAAAAACCCTAAAAATGACTATCCAAGCTCTGTAATTGGACTTCAGCTAATCTAGGCTTGACCTCCTCTCCTGGTGGCCCTAGGCTTCCTTAAACTTCAACGTATAAAAATCACGTACAAAAATGCCTTTCTACCTCTGCAACCTATTTCGTTATGTTCATAGCATCCAAATCATTTAGGAATGACTATTTATAAGCCAAAATTGGTCGAATTTAGCAAAAGTTATGGTCTCTTTAGTTTTCCCTAGGAAAACTCCACCAAATCTAGAGAAACTCTAGTTAGCCCCACCAAAATTGGAGCAGTGTCGGATTAATCGGGCCTGCTAAAATCACTACCAACTGCCGGCTAGCACCCTCTACATTCATCGCTAGGTCGTAAGATGCCCATGGAACCGAGATTGGTCCCCTTGCGCTAGCCCTTACCTCCAAACTTGTCAGCGTTAACATTTAAATATAACAGCGAGCCCATAGTTGTTAAGTGATATGGTTGTGGCATAGCGGTAAACCGTGGGCTTGTGTGGGTGACGTCACGGGTTCAACTCCTCTAACCTACCAAATAACATTTTACATGACCTTTGAGAGGGAACGTGGCAGCCTCCGGGATTGCCACATGTCAGTGTCTCATTGGTCCACCTCAAATGTCGTTGACCAATAACATGATGACACTTGTCACAATTCAATTGAGCCACTTATCGGAATATTTTGGGAATATTCCAAAGAATAATCCTTGAAATATTCTTTTTGCTCACTGGGATGTACGAATTCCTAGTCATCATCCCAGTTAGCCCTATACGCAAAATTTTGCCTATTTGACAATGCGGACAAAAGTCTTTATCTTTCTCATATGACTTCCATTTTGAGTGAAACAAGTTGCGTTGGGATTGTATCATTGAGACAGATGCAGTCATTCAGTTTTTGAGAAATTCTAAGCCCTTTATTTTTGAGAAAAATTTTGCCCCTAATCTAGATTTTGATCACTCCTTCCCACTAATAGGCTATTGGACCCACAAAAGTTGGTTATCTGATGAGAGCTTAATACTCTTCTCCTTCCCAAGTTCTATAAATTGATTCTACTTGGAAAAGTCTCCATGACAACCACTTGGGTTCACTAAAAAGCCTTGCCTTGCAAATGGCTTGGTACTTCAACTAATGTTCTCCTTTTGTTGCTAACCCAATCCAACACTTGTTGGCTACTTGCTGATTAAATAACCTATTGTACCAAAGCGATCCCTTAGTGCTTGGAAAGTTGAGTGTTGGCCTTCTCACTAAGAATCATGTTCCTCCTTTGCAACACATGCATTCGATGTAATCTTCTCCTTGGAAATCACTTTTCCAAGTTAAGCCCATCTGAGTGAACTATAGAAATGAGTTCCAATATCAGTAATAACAAGAAAAGAAATCACCATTATTTTACCTCCACGGTTCTAAATTCCACATACGGAAGAATGCATTCGCTATCTCTTTTGCTTCTTGGCGTCAACACATCAAATGTTCTACAATGGTTGTAAATTTTTTTTGGCATTTTTTTCCACTTTCGCTTCTTGATTCCATCATCCTCCAGTATTAAAATGTTGCTCATGTCATGATTTGAGAATGGAGGCTAATCATGAGCCTCTTGCTCAAGCTTGGACCTTCCAAAATCCTGTAACATCTTATCACAAGAAACACCATTAACCTTGAAAAACACTCATGCAAGAATATAACTTGACAACCTCTTCCTTTTTCTTCTTCAAAGCAACAAATGTCACATCATGTGAACATCGCCATGTACTCTTACATCTTGGTGTAGAAACCATCAACTAAACACAAGTCGAAAAAACATGCTTCTTCAAACAACTGACTTTCAAGTCAAGAAAAATCATGTACAACAACTTGACAATTTACAACAAGAATTCCACATTCTTATGAAACAACTCGTCACATCTCCCTTTCATTTTTGGAGACAAAATCAATTCTTCCAAGTTGATTTAACATACATGTAACAATCAATCGACCACACAAGCCGACACTCATGCATGTGCAAATGATCAATATTCTCAAGTTCACAACATACATGTTAACAAGGCAATCAACCAACACAAGACCATCACTCATGCATGTTCAAGCACAATGAAACTATTAAAAAATCCACTATTCACACACACAAAATCTCATGCATGTATAAAAATTCTCAACTCTCTCACAAGTACAATCACAAGTACAAGAATCCCATTGTTATGTACAAGTACTTAAATAGATGAAATGACCAAATTTGCTACAATAAAGTGAGTCAACATGCTCCACTTTCGAACACCTTCCTGGCATAAACATGCAAGTTCAAGAATGCACCATGCATACAAATTTGTAGTTGTGAATTGCCATCTTTTCTACATCTAAGTGAATCAACATAACTCTACTTTTCCAACATCTTACTTCATGCAATATGCAACATACTTTCAGGAGAAAAGAAATGCATCCAAATAACAAGGAAATGCATCAATAAGGCAATATTTGCATCAATTATCAAACGAAATGCAAGGCCTTAGGAAATATAACCATCTCTTTCCAAACAATTTCAATGGCACTTCTTTCATCTGCACTTTATCATGTGTATCATCCTAACCCACATCAATTATGGAATCCTCTTTTCCATTCTTTCCAATATCTCTCTCCACCTACTTCAAATGTCGTGGATGACTTGTTGGATGCAAAGTCCAACACTTGTCTACAAGATGACCCTGATTATGGCAATGAGTGAAAAATAATTGCATCCTCTTTTCAATATGGTTTCCATTATCCAAGGGCCCTTTAGCTTTCTGTCTCTTTTGTTTTGAAAGTTTCTTGTGTATGGCTATCCTCTTCCAACACCTCGAAACATTATGGTTATTCAAACCACAAAAGGAACATGTAAATTTTCTCCAAAGCTTATGTGAAGATTTACCATGTTTATCATAATCAAAAGAAACTTGATTAAAGGCAGATTTATACCTTACAAATTCACCTTTGTCACCTTCTTGAAGAGGTTAATTTGATGAGGTAGTGGCTCTCTTCGGAATACCAACAATGGTTTCAATGACCTTAGAGCTTTCAACATCCTCTTGTTTTCCATTTCCACTAGTTTCATGCTTATGAGAATCTTCTGCAAAGTGGGTATAAAACTTTTGCATTCCTCATGAACACAAACTTCATAAGCTTGAGGTAATGAACATATAATGAAAGTCCTTCTTGGAACACCTTCATGTGCCTCTGTGGCTTTGGAGCATTCTCCATCATGTTGTCCATAACCAAGACCCAAATACCTGGGCCTTTCCTCAACAACATTTGGCTCAACTATGTCTTGTGCATGTTTTCCTAACCCTTTACCTTCATAACCCATATTAATCAACAATTTGGAGCCTATTCCTCTAGTGTGTCTTTCAAAAGCACCAAAACATTCATTTTGAGAGAAAAATGAAGATAAACTTGAATTGCATACCTCATTTTCATGCACATACTTGGCAAGGGTTTCCTTGGCATCATGGAGTTGAATATCCATCTCATGCATATCTTCAAGAAGCTCTTACTTCTCCTCCTTCATGGCCATCAACTCCTCTTGAAGTATAGTTTTCTACTTCCTAACTTAATTCATCTCTTGCACCATATCTCTCATGATGATAAGCTCTTGCAACATCTCTAAATAAAAGAGTCTTGCTAAGGAAGATGGATTAGAAACATCACTTGTTGAAGCTACCATCACACTTGTAATGCATCAAAAAGCTTCACAAAGCTTCAAAATATTTATCAACAAAGAAGCATCTCAAACCATCTCCCTTCTTCAGCTTACACACATAAACTTGCACACAGTTAAATTATCCTTGCACAAATGCAAAACCAATAGCTAATTTTCTAGTTAACCTTGGGAAACCATCTCAGGGTTAAAATGAGCTAACAGTGCTCTGATACCAACTTGATCTGAATTTTGGGCAAACTTGTTAATGCTATTGAAGCTCCCTAATGAGTATTAAAAAAAATGTGTTTAGGATCATCTCAAATTAACCAAAATGTGAGGAATTATGTGTCAAGTGTTAAGTGTTTTTTATGAACAATTTATGAAGTTAATTATTTGTTTAAAACACATCTACAACAAGTAAATTTCATAGAAGTAAAACACAGCAAAACATAACACAAAGTCGATAAAGGAGTTCATCCCTCCTGGGCTACATCTCCTTGGACCTACTTTAATGGCTAGGACCTCTTTCGATTAATGGAAAATTCTCTTATTACATGCACTTGTGGTGATCCAATGTATTTGAAACCTGCTCTATTGGATTCAAAAAACCTAGAAACCCCAAAAATGACTATCCAAGCTCTACAATTGGACTTCAGTTGATTTAGGCTTGACCTCCTCTCCTGGTGGCCCTGGGCTTCCTTAAAATTCAATGTAGAAAAAATAATGTATAGAAGTGTCTTTCTACCTCTACAACCTATTCCATTGTGTTCATAGCATCCAAATCATCTAGGAATGACTCTTTTTGAGCCAAAATTGTTCGAATTTATCAAAAGTTATGGTCTCTTCAGTTTTCCCTAGGAAAACTCCTCCAAATCAGGAGAAACTCCAGTTAGCCCCGCCAAAATTGGAGTAGGGTCAGATTTATCAAGCCTGCTAAAACCACCGCCAACTGCCAGCTAGCACCCCCTGCATTCAGCACTAGGTCGTATGGCACCCATGGAATCGGGGTTGGTCCCTTACCTCCAAACTTGTCGGTGTTAACATTTAAATATAACTGCAAGCCCATAGTTGTTATGTGATGCGGTTGTGGCATAGCGGTAAACCATGGGGCTTGTGTGGCCGAGGTTGCGGGTTCAACTCTGCCGGCCTACCAAATAAAATTTTACATGACCTTTGAGATAACCTAAGGTCAATTAGTTATGCCAAAGCATCTATAATGTTTTGTTGTTTTAAATGATTGGATGACCAGTGAACTGTTTATAAACAGGTGCTTTAAACTTAGATAGATTCTTAATAAAATAAAAGGTTGTTCTTTACATGCACATGGTTATTTTGATTTTAGGGGGATGGATAAGTAGAATATGAAGAAGTATAATTGATTTAATATTCAAACTGAGTATTTAACCATTTATAAGCAAAATTAAGAAAACAGTATTTTCTTAATCAACAAAATATAAATAGAGTATCATAGAGATCTAGTGTAATTTATTCTCAAAGAGGAATTTGCAATAACAGATAGTTCTATAAATTTATCTCTTAATTAAATTACAACTTCATAGAGGATCTAAAATGAAACTGAAATTCAATTAAATTTTAAATCGGATAACTGCAAAAGAAATGATTTATATGAAAAAGACATAACGAATAAACAAGATGAAATACAACTCACTGAGAGATAGGCCATATGAGGCAAATCCGGAATCTTTTATTATCTCAAAAATGCTCCAGCTTAGTACAAATCTGCTTGATAACTTGTTCAAGGGTTCAACCCTGAATACTTCGACAACATGAAGTATTTAAATAAAATTTACAAAAATATTACAATTAATGCCTGAGTGACACGACATTCTATTATTAACTTAGAACTAACAAAAAATAAATAATGTGATCAAAAGGAATGCATTTGTTGAAGTGATTTGAACATCTGGCCCTGCTTTGGAGGAGAACAGTTGCTGAGTGGCCACTAATTGGGTGTTGTGCTGGTGAAGTTGACCTGTCTTTTTAATCCTAGAATTCACACAACCTTTCCCACCGCTCTTCTTCTGGAATAGTAATCTTTGTCACCTTGCGGTACATCTCATCTACCTCAGTATACCGAGCAAAAGTGGGTTGTACTACAAAAATGTTTTTTATCTCATGTTGGATAAAACTTATGTTGCTAATAGCTTCGTTAAAGCTCTCCCTGTCATAGAACCTTTGATGTTGGAAGACTTAGTTGTATCCTTGGAAATGTCCTCAAGCTTCTTCATGTAGTCTTCCCTGGTCATTAATTTGTCATTGATCACAAATAAGGAAGGCAGACCTTTCTTGTTCAATGCGTCTATTCTAGTGAAAAACCTATTAACTACTACCTCTAGAGTGTGACACTTCTCTGTCAATTGTACAACCAAGTTCTTCTTTGTTAGAACTTTCTTTAGCTCCAGAATGATTTATGTTCTGTCATCTACTCCTAGATCATCTAGCTCATATATGTTTTTGGAATTGAGGAACTTTATGATGTTGTTGGTTGTAGCAGGCATTTCCCTCAATTTAGCATTGGTAGTAGAAATGGTTTGCTTGGCTTTCTCCATCAATTCCTTCTGCTCAAATATTATCTGGATACATGGCCAGATTTCATCTATTTCTTCAATGATATAGTTCCAGATGATTTCTTTAACATGGGCCAGTGAGTAGCCAATATAAGACTCAACTACTAACTTCTTCCATGTCTCTATCTGATTTTGAGCTCTCCGTATCTCTATTGCATGAAAAGTTTCAATCTTCGTTTGATGATCATGTAGAAGTTTCACTTGATCCTGCAACTTTTTTATCTCTTCAGTGTGGAGAGACATGTTTTGTACTACATCTGCCAACTAATCTACAACATCCCCTGTACTTGTTGTAGAAGATATGGATGTAGGAATAGATGTGATAGGGAGTGCTTCCAAAGGGAGAACAATCATTTTGGGAGATTTCTCCTTCCCTTTAATCAACTTTTCCATTTCTCTCTCCATTTTCTTCAGCTGTGCACTCTACTCCATGATGAGCTTCATCATATCTTCCTTTTGCGTCTATGTTTCATCAATATCCTTAGACAGTGGATCTTCTATAGCTAGAAATTTTAACTGCTTCCTTAATGTTGCTATGTCTAAATTATTTTTCTTTATAAGCTCTTCTACAACATTGATGCTCGAAGGGTCATAACCCACTTTAATGACCAAGTCCTCCAAAGTTTTAATCCTGATGTATTTAGCAAGTGCAGATACCTTCTCCATCTTCAATTGCGATTGGACATTTGCTAATGTAACCTGCAGTTTAGACAAACTCATAGCAGTGTTAGTTACAATGGAAAATATCATTTCACCAATCTGCTTGTGCATCCCCATTTGGTCAATGGGATGTATATATTTTACATCAAACTCAAATGTTTTCTTCTTGTAGTTTGATGTTTCCTTGGGTTGGGGAACCTATGCTTGGAGGAATGCCATTCGCATTTTCCCTTTTTCTGAATCAAATGTTGGCAACGGCCTACTTTGAGAACTGGAAGTTTGCTTCCAGAACTAATTGTAGGTGTTAATCTTCAAGGCCTCATTCCTTACTTTTATCTCTGTTGGGCTAATTTATGTACCTAAACTAACACAAGTATTTATTATCAATCCGGGTTGTTTATACTTTGAGGCAAGTTCACTATGTATGAAGATCAGATATAATCAAACTTTAAAAGATAATTTATTCAAAAGCAATACATCCTATAACTCTAATTTTCGGCTTGTTTACAGTAGAGGAAGAATATTAAGATGGTTCTTGACTCAAGAAACCACCTTTGCCTCAACTATTACTTAATGAATCAGAGATTAAAATCAAGAATTTGAGATGGATAAGTTAATGAAAGAAGCTCTTAACTTAAGAGACTCATAAAGTATTTCATCATAAGTTATTCATCTCACTTATTTAAAATCATAACAAAACCACTTGCATGCATATCAAGGAAACTAGTTGTAACTCATCATTTCAGCAGAAGAGATGCTCAACTTGAACACTGGTGTTTCCTCAATTCAATAAATTGATGAATCAACTAACAACTAAAGCAATCAAATACCATTCATGAATCATAAAGCAATCTGAAATAAAGCCATGAAAAACCAGTTCTACATTAAACAAATTGTAGAAAATAAAACTAGTTAACAATGAAGTGTACTTAGCTTGGGATGGGGGCCCTCCACCCTTGCCTTGCACACTTGAGAGGTGATATCATAAGCTTAAATCAGTTACACATCCATAACATTGAGAAGCAAAATGAGAATAGCACAAGTCTTCCAATTAATTCTTCAAACCAAAAGTATCACAGCATAAAAGTATCGTCAATGTATGTGCCATCAAAGTTGTGGCTCTTAAATAAGGAGTCTCATGAAAAAACCTGATCTACATTCACTCTAACAAAATTATCTACTCTAATCCATCTATTCAATTTGAATTCACTACCCTCATCCCAAGAAATATGACCAATATCATGGAATCCCAAAACTGCCCTATTTAGATGGGATTTCTAGATAACTAGTCATAATTAACTAGCTCCAAATAGGCCTAATAAAGCTCGTTTTGCTGGAACCAAGCATAGGTGGCTTGGTCCTAGTTCCCAAGATTCTCATTAATGTATCCCATTCGTTCTCAAGTGGCCTGCATCCATATTAACCATAGAGTGATTACGGGAATTTTTGAAATTGCCAAATTTGCACTTAAAATCAAACTTTTATAAAAACTTTAGAAATTGACAAATTAAAGCTAAATACCTGAAAGGACATCAAATATACATCAAAATGGAATAAATTGAGTGAAAATGGATGATAAATAGATGGTTAGGTAAGTTTCTTAGAGCAAAATGAGACCAAAACTAAGGCCCAACATCTCTCCCTTGCTTATCCTCAAGCATGTCCCCATGCTTGCTTGCTCCTCTTGGAACCTCTGCCTTCTGTAGTGGATGCTGTACCTGTAGCTGTTTCCCTGCCCAAACAATCAAATCCTGATTCATGTCTGTCCCTGAACAAAGCTGCTTTAACTTTTTGTTTCTCATATTTGGCTTGCCACATGTTTTTGTCCTTTAACCATTTGAATGCTTGTTTAGACAGTAATTCATTTCTTCGTTTCAATCTACCTACTTATTCTTTTAATTTTTCATTTGTTCTGATCATCTTAGCATTAGCTTTCTTACGTGCTTTGTTTTCTTCTGTTAGTTGCTTTTCCAAGATGTTGCTAATTTCTAACTAATCAGTTAAGTCTTGGATTTTAGCCAAATTGATTTCCTTTTCAAAGTCTTGTGTTGTTTTCATCAATGATTCTGCTGCCGCATCATCATCATATGTGGAATCTCGTTCAAGGACTTCTTGTTCAATATCATGTGCTTCTCGTTTTTTGGGAGAATATGCCTCTACTTCTTTGTCTAATTCAATAGGACTCTTGTTCCTAAACCTCCTAGGAATTGACATGACAGATACTTCAGTTTCATGCATGGCCATATTTCTAGCTCTAGTTCTTGGACATAAGGGGGAAGTCAACAAGCTCCTGTTTTCCTATTCTATCTTGTCTTGTACCTCAACAATCTGTTCAGTAAAATGATTCTTAATCATGAATTCTCTCCACACTATACCCTGTGCCCTCACCTGGTATTCCACTAGGATTTTGATTAATCCTTGATGGTATATCTGTGCTGCTTTAGGCCTGTGCTCCTGTTTGACTGATTCAATCATTCTTGCAAGACTCCTATATAGGAAGTAAGGTATATTAATCCTATCTTCCCCTCTGATGTGCTGTAAAAGTCTGACATGATATAAATGAGCAATACCATATCCACGATCACAAGTCAAGAATTTTTGAATGACCAAGACTAGTTCTCCCCATGGTTCATTAAACCACTCCCTGGGTATCCCTTTTGTCCTATCAAACGTTCCCTTACTGTTTTTCTCTAAGAAGAAAGTCCAAGCTTTCTCCTTGAAGTGGAGGCCTTTGTGGTACTTCTCCCCTATCATTGGCAAGTCTAAGGCTTTAGACAAGTACTCTTGTGTTACCGGGACAATAATTTCTCCTACCTGAGTCTGGTCTTGACTGAAATTATTTATGAAGTCTTTGGTGATCTCATCAGAATGGCCATTAAATTTCTGTAAGAAACCTATCATCCCTGTCTGATATAGTTTTTCTACAGCCTCTTTTCCCCAGCTTTCTATTTGAAATTTTGGTTCTACTTTGTTTGCCATAGTTTCTGTAAACCATTCAATATAGGCCTCTGCTATTACTAACTTCATTTTAACAATAAAAACTTATGACTTGTTGTTTCTTTTAAAATGAAATTCAGGAGGCAAAGATGCTTACCTTTAGCCTCAAACCAACTCAACTCTGTCCTTTTTAGCCTTTGTTATCATTTGCAAAAACATTGTTTAAGTCCCCTGTTTAATATAAACAACACCTGTACAGTTCTTCTATTAATACATGGATCTCTGTGTTTTAAAAAAAAAACTAAATACACATGCAGCAATAACCATGTTTATTTATTGCAAAAGAACATGATTTTCTGTGTATTTAAAAAAACAAAAGAATTTGGCTCTCGGCCTGCTCATTAAACCGAAAATTTGTTAAAATATTCTCGGCCTAAGGCCCCATCTGCCTCATAAAATCCTGCAATCATAACTTTCGGCCTCATTATCAACAAGACTGCTCAACAAAATTACTCATCCAAACAAACATCAATCATTTAATTGTAAGGTTATGCGTGCATGGCTAAAAAAAAAACACAAAACTGAAAACACCCTCGGCTTCAACCCAAAATTCACAGCTCGCTTCCTCAGCATTGACATTATACATCATGACTCCATCAATTCGACTCCAGCCAATGACAACTTGGTGTGCGCCTCTGTTCCGATCAAACTACAGGTATATATTTCGATTGGCATGCACAGGTGTTCAACTAATAGCGTGCAGCAAGGGTATGTTAAACAGTCAGCATACTAGTTAATTGCAACACTAGTTAACAGTCAGCGCACTTATAACCAACCTATGGCGCTCCATGCCTCCCCTGTTTCAACTAATTCTCCACATTTCATGCATCGTTTTCCTTATTTAAGTCAGACCCTCTCAACGTGTGATGCATGCAATGTGTAAAATTTAAATGCTGCCTACTGTTATTACACCATAATCTACGCATAAAAATCTGACTATTAATCCATAAGCTGTCAACTTGAGTTTAATGTTACCTGAATGAGCGCGTGGAATTCTTCGAATCCCTCTTTCCTCGGCTAGTCAGAATGATGGCAGTGCAGAAAATCCGTTAGTTTACTATCAATCATTTATACATATCAGCATCGTCGAAATAAACTCTAGTCTTACCTTGATAACTCCAGAACTCGGCTTCCTCTGCGCATAAATCTCGGGTTTCTTCTTTTAAAACTGCTTCAACTCATCCCACTTCCCTTTTACACTACTGCGGCTGCAATGCTATTTCTCTGAGGTTATGGCGATGGAAACTGTGGTTTAAACAACGCAGGGGAGGTCGATTTATGACCGTTTCATGGTTGTACCACCACGCCTCTCATTCATTTGCAATTTTATGCGTGGTTACATGGCTGTCCTCTTTGACCAGTCACCCGACTGTGTCATGAGGATGGCCGAATCATTGTGGCAAACGCATGACTTTTCCACCGTTTCATTCGCCAATGGCCATAGGTTGTCATGACACCATGGCAAGTCGTACCTGTGCGCTGGCCTATTGTGTGTATGGTTGAACGTTTGATTCATTACACACCATTTGTTAATTATGGCCATACATTATGCGCCTACAATGCAATAATAAACCCTATTTATTACCTGGCTTCCGTAATACTCATATAAGCTCATGGTTGATTTTGTTTGTTTGCACATTTGTATACCTTTGCTGCCTTGTCTTTTATCATATGGTATGCGCCCAGAATGATATACCCATTCCTTATATGATATGCGCATTTCCATAACTTATATCCTTTGCGCTTTGATTTATATACCATTCCTAATAACCATTGCGTTATATCACCATGTTTGCGCATTAAACTTTTCATATCATAAGGTTTAGCGCGTGCATATTTATAAACTTATGGTATATGTTGTATAAACATGACTTGTTTGTGTTTTCCATATAGCGCATAGGATAATGTTACAACATGACTTGTTTGTGTTTTCCATATAGCGCATAGGATAATGTTACTTGCATACTATAGCTTTATAATTTTAAAATGACCACTGGGGTCATGTTTAAAATTATTTCCTCCTACTAATGCTTTGAGTTTATGTGCAGGTGAAAAGAGTTGTCCTAGTTTGGTCCCTTTACTTCTAAAGAAAAATACCTAGGGTTAATGAAATGGAATATATAGGGAATGTATGAGGAATGTTTATGAATGAAATGAAATGTATAAAGGGAATATTGGATATAGAACATAGGAAATGTATATGATATTAATGAATATCCTTAGGTACTAACTTCAATTAGATCAAAAACGAAAAGTTTCTAAAAAAAATTTGAATTTCAAGCACAAAATGTCTATGAATATACTCCCTTATATAATGTCTGTACAGGTGGGATGAAGTCAAAATGTTGTAGATGGATGAAAAGTAGATGTTTATTTCTGCGCCTTGTTCGCCATGCTCCACTTCTTGAATTGTTCAGGTCCCTCTGTAGTAATGTCTCAGCTCAGGTCCCTCTGCAATGCTTATAAAATGTTGTATTACCCTTGACATATTTCCTCAGGTTCTACTGCAACAAGTTCTTGCTTCAGGTCTCAATGTGGACAATGCAATACCTCAGCTTCTTCAGTGAAAAGCCTAATATTCTCCCTTGCTGAAGGTTTGACTTGTCCTCAAGTCAATTGTGGAGAGTCCCTGCATTGAAATTGTGTGAGTTAGTAGAACAAGTATTTAGAATTCATAGAGTCCAGGTTACCCTGGTTTTCCCCTATGAATTCGTGCTTGCATGGTGCCAGTTGCCTGGTTTTCAGCAGCAAACAAATTATTTTTATGTTTTTTTTCTTTTGTTGTTTTTTTTTCTCTTTTTTTTATATACACATTTTTTATTATTAT